>JAQFXN010000751.1:0-18933 GCA_034693365.1 Liacarus xylariae | reverse complement strand
CAAATTCTAGTAGTATTTCACTACTAATCATATCAACTCCACATTGAATATCACACTATTTGTGTTAGTATTAAACTTGATGAGTGACTGGCTATCTATTGACATTAAAAAAGTCTATATAAATTGGCCAATGGCCCAAAAATGGGTAACGAAGCTCATAATAAATATTATAAATAAGGAATACGAGCTAAAAATTGATTTTATATTTCTTATCAATTACTAAACACCACTCACTAAATACAGTTTCTTCTCTTTTTCAAGCTTTAAAAGTAAGAATACTTAGCATTTTGCCACTCCGTTTATCTTAATTGAATTGCATCATACAGTATGAGAATCATTAATTATGTTAACCTATTTTGGAGGCAAACAGAGGGAAGTTGTAGTCTAAAGCATTGTTATAAATATGACATAAGAATAGACGCGTTTGAAAATAAATAATATATTTGTGACAGTTTTACAGAATAACCTGAACTCATAACTCTTGATCAGTCCCTCAACATGTAATAAACTATAATTATATACAAGAACATTTGTGACTAAGGGCTTGTTAAATGTTATCCGAATAGATGTCAAGATATATAACGAATGAGATATTTATTAATTATAGTTTTGGTTAATTATTGTTTACGTCCTTTGTTTAGCACTAATTGTTATCTTTTGAGATAAGAATTGAAGGTCTATTCAAGAGTGCATTCATTTTACTTATGAATAATTGAATTTTTGACAAAATATTTATAAGATATTCAATAGTTTGTCAATTAATCGATTAAATTGTCCCAAACAATAGGTATGGGTATTGACCTGTATTTGGTGGGAGCGAGTCCTCCGTGTCGGGCAGTCATGATGTGTGCAAAGCATTTGAATATTGAATTGAACACTAAAATTGTTGATCTAATGAAAGGTAATTCTCATATAATTTAATCGTTGAATCAATTCTAATAAACAACTAAACAAAAGGCGAACAAAAGGAAGAGTGGTTTTTGAAAATCAATCCCCAGCACTGTTTACCCACTATTAATGATAATGGATTCATACTATGGGAAAGGTATGTATGCACTGGTCATTCTCTAATATGATTTGTGAGATCGAAAAGTAACGAAAGGCTTGAAGTAGTGAATAGAGAGAAACGCATCCAAAGTTAACGCATAGCACAAGATCTGATGTAAATATTTTAAGCAATTTTTGATTTAATCAGTATTTTATTATTCAAACAAAGTTTAAAATTATTTTAATCACCAAAAGGGGAGACTAAATATGAATTATTTGATATAATCCAAAAAAGAAGTTAACTAACATTCCTCCACACTTTACGAAACCACAAATCATATACTGTATTAAAATTAAGGATGGGCAAATGGGGGAAGGGGGGGTATAGCCAAAATACCGTGCACTGTTTTCGAAAAATGAGCAAAATACGAAAAAATGAAGACCCCTATCATTTTGGCAAAATATTTAACAAAAATAGCACCAAAGGTGCCGTTTTTGGAATATTCTGTGAAATTCTGTCTAAATTCTTAAAAAAATAACCGAATTTTGTCAAATTCTGTTAGATTCTTGCAGAATTAGTCGAAATTCTGTAAATTACGTCATTTTTAATCAAATTCTACAAGAATTTGACGAATGCGAAATACCCCCTTATACCCCCTGTGACTTTGAAGTTCTTATCAGTACCCTATATCCCCTGACTTTGAGTTCTTTAGCCATACTTAATTAAAATACAATACTGAAAGTTCGAGAATTTGGGTAATGCATTCTTATATTAAAGTACCCGTACTCTTGAGAATTAAATGCAAATTGAATTGATTTCAGTCGGGCTATAATGACTTATTTTGCCAATAAATACGCCCCCAATTCCAGTCTCTATCCAACTGATCCGGAACGTAGAGCTGTTGTGGACAGAGTTTTACAATTCGATTTGGGAACTATTTATCGATCTATTGGTGAATATTTGGCTCCAATTATGAGAGACGGGAAAACTTTATCTAATTTGGATCCGGAAAAGGCAAAGAAAATGAAAGAAGCCCTTCAGATATTGGACGACTCGCTCGGAGTACAGAGTTTTGTGGCCGGGAATAACATCACTTTAGCTGATCTCTCAGTTCTGGCCAGTCTTTCTTTGGCCGAAGTGTTTGATTTTGACATCAATATTCAGTACAAAAATATAAAGTCATGGAGTGATCGACTCAAACGAGACCTTCCCTATTATGATGAGATCAATAAAGAGCCGATCGTTATGTTTAAGGCTTATATCAAATCAAGAGCTGGCGATCAGAATAATACAAATAATAGTAATAATTAGTGAAAATCTTTTAGTCCTTATTTCTATTTCTTTTGAATATTTTTATTCTGAATTTAATGACAGAAGCAATGGATTTCTTATAAAGTTTTAGTTTGAGTTGAAATAATGCTATAACTTATGCCAAAACACTATTAACACGAAAAATGTAAGAATTGATGGAAAATATAAAATAAAATATAAAATTCCTATAATTTCTCTAACATTAGTACTAATTAAGTGTTGAATTAGTCTTCCATATGAGCGCCAATCCAGTAGAGGAAACTCGAGACACGTGTATAAACTCCTGGATATCCTGGTTGAGCACAGCCTGAAATGAATTACTCATATTAGACAATAAAAATTTGTCATTCTATTGTAATGCAAGTCAAATACCTTTGCCGAACGACACAACACCCAATTGATAGTATCTTCCACTGTAGGATACAGTTAGTGAACCTCCAGAGTCACCCTTTCATTGAGAATTTGTTTATCAATCAATATATTTAATAATCTTTAATTGAGCCATACCTGACACGAATCCTTTCCTCCTTTTGGATATGAAGCGCATAATTGTTTTTCATTGACCTGATCTGTAATACCCAATAAAGAACTGTATCTTTTAGCACAATCTTCCAGTTCACTAATGGGAACTTCAACTTCTAGTAATACAGGACTCGGTTTTCCTCCCTTTAAAATTTTAAAAATTGACTTTGAATTATAACTTTGAATAAAAAAGATTTTTAGTCTGTCTTTGAAACGAATACTTAACAACATTACAAAGCTTTGAATGTGGGAAAGGATGACCATTTCTGGACAGTTCCTCTTTGGGCATTTATACTTTACCTATTATAGTACAAAGTAGAATTTTGCTCAGATATTTTTAAGTTGTAATTTGCCTAGCTAAAGTAAGAAACTAAAAAAATCAGAAATGCAAATGATGAAAAGTGTTAAGGGTAATAGAGGAGTGTATTCGGTCGATAATGTCTTACTAGAGGCTTGAAATAATATTGCTAAATTGTTTGCAATATTGAGTAATCATCGAATTTGAAGCTGTTATCATTGAGTCAACGTAATATAAATACAGTATAACATATAATAAAACATTTAACAAAATTTTAACCAATATTGACATATTTTTTGATAAAGATTCTGCTACAAAATAAAGGGTTTTAGATATAAAATATAGTACGAAATTGCCTTGAAAATTTTATCCTTTCTCTTTCCTTCGCCATAGTTTTCAATCCATTCTCTCGCGGGAGTGGAGAAATGAAGAGATTAGGGACACATGTTTTGCATTCTAATATGAAACACAATTGTGTTGAACAACTATAAGGGTTACCCTATTCTTCCCGACCAAAAAACTATTTTCTCTAATGATGGGATTTGTATTTCAAAATCCTCAATAGAATTATAAAAACTAATTTAAAATCAATCAAAATATTTGCAAAAAGAAAAGCGTGAAAATTGAAGTTGTTCCTATAGTTTTACCCTGGCTATTGTAAACATTTTCTAGGTTTTGTAATAGATAATACCTGTGATGTAGTTCCCCACCCAACTAAAGTGCCCATTGTGCCAATTAGATTTGCACCTTCTATTTCAGGTGGTGGCAGACATACAGGTGCGATTTCCTTATTGTTCCTAAAGTCCAGTGGTTCGGCCAATTTGAAGAGTGAGATATCATTTCTGTGCTGACCATAAATAAAATTTTCGTGAACTTTGATTTCAGACACATCGGCATAATAGCCACTGTTTTTGTTATCGTGAGCTCCGATTAATATTTTGAAATTTATTGGAGTCAATGTCTCACTTTGTCTAACAATACAATGCGCGGCCGACAAGACATAGTATTCACTTATTATAGTTCCGCCGCAAATGAATCGGGATTTTAATTTTTTTGTCTTATATGAGTTTTGATATATGGCCACAGCCCATGGCCAGGAATGTGCGGGCGCTTCAGTTCCACCGACAATAAAAAAATTGTTGTTTGGACGGAGACCACAGACTGAGGTTTAATTATTAAGAAATATAAATAAAGAGAAATGGGTTAAACATAATAAATGATTGCATACTCGGTTCCGACGGCGGAAGTACTGCTGCTCTGCTGGTTGTGGGACAACATTTCATGTGATAAGAAGTAGTGGACTGACAATACACTGGTTTCTTATCGATTAGATTTAGACAAACACCGGATTTACAATAGCCCTGTCGGCCCTCATTGGTTACACAACGAAGTAATTGATTACTACTGAAGAGTCGACTCTCAGATGAATTGAGTTTTAATTTATTTTCTTCGGAAACAGATTTTGATGTCTCTAAAACTGGAAGATTACTGAAAATATTTACAAAACACAAACTTAACACAAATATTCTTATAAAACATTTCTCAGAGATAATCATTTTTAGAAATATATTCAATTAATACTAATTCTTGTGCTTTCGGTTGAACGAACTGTTTGACTGAATTGTGAAATTTTTATTTAATTTATAAATTTTAACGCAAATAGAAAGTTATGTCCTATAGATGTAAACCACTTGTGTTAATGTCATTAGGAGTTCATAAAACACAAGAACAGTGAACAGACTTCTCATTTAAAATTAAAAGATTTAATTGCTTTTCAAATTGTTTTTTAAACAGAAAAGTTAAAACAAAATCAAAGGTTAGGTTCAATTGAAAAAAAAGTTTAACTGAAATAAAATTTCAATACTTTTTTCATTGTATGAAATGTAAGACTTATTTTGATACAAATATGGCCTAAATTTTTATTATTTAAATAATTTCAATACAATTAATCAAAAATATAATTAAGATTTATAAATTGTTTAAATCACAAAATAAATATTTTTACAAGTTTTTATATTTTATTATAAAAGCAGATAAGAATTCGTCTAAAATATTCTGCATTTGTGTTTCGGATTCATTCTGTCGTTTTGATCGCATTTAAAAGTATTGGAGAATTCTTTAGAATTTGAAAATGAAAATAAAACTCTGCATAAAATAAGAGAATAATTAAAATAGTTTTTCCTCATTATTTTAAAATCTCAATAAATACCGATATTCAGAAAGACTATGAATAGAATTCTTTATGAAATGTTTATATCCTTCTAATGTGTGTTTAGAGCACCAAATCTTAATAGGTTTATAAAATCAATTAATAGAAAATCCAAATCTTTAATAATACAAAAATTCTAACATTTGCAGCACTGATCCAAAACAATTGTTCAGTTGTATAGTTGAGTCCCGGAAGAGGCAGTTCTTTTCCATTGCGTCTAACAAACTCTTTATAACTCTTAAACAATAATTTGAAAAAATCAAAACACTTTATAATATATTTAATAATAATTTAAAACCTGAAACGCCGTATCAATGCCTCCGTTGTCGGCGATGTTTTCTGAAAGCGATGTCTTTCCGGATATCTATTGAATGAATAGTTAAATTAATTTTTAAAAAAAATCTCTTTTTAATATATTTTTACATTAAATTCATTTTTATAATTATTATATTGTTTGACAAAACATTTAGTTTTGTTATTAAATAGTTCTTTGGTCTCTGTGTCCCACCAGTCCTTCAGATTTCCTCGAGAATCAAAACGTCCGCCAATGGTGTCAAATGGATGTATCATCTCGTGGCCAATGATCCAACCCAGGGCTCCATAATTAAGATAACTTAGATTTGGAAACTAAATATTTTAACCAAAATTAATTATCAGAAATTGAATACTTGGGTCGATCGGCGCCAAAGAATATTCCCCGAAGTATCCAAACAGGAATTTTGATACTATTGACGTACGGCGAGTAATAAGCGTTTACTTTTGCAGTGGTTATGCCGTTTTGCCAACTATTAAATTCAATTTTAATCTTATATTAAATTTATATTAAATAGCATTAAAATAATTAAAAGACGGACTCATTTCTGTCATTGAATTCGTGTAGATTTGAGTATTCGTTGTCTAAATTCCATTTATTAAGTTTTAATAAATTTTCAAATAAATTATTGTTTTCCAACTCTTCTAACTAAACAAAAATACTTTATTATTGCACTATTACTATATGTTGTTTAATTTATTTAAATAACCGAATTATAGATTTGGTTTATTTTAGTTTCATTCAAAAGTTCATTGCTATAACCGATAAAATGATTTAAATATTTGATTTTAAACTTGGCATTAGTTCGGGTCACTTCATCGATCCAATCCATTTTATCAAATTTCTTATTCAAAGTCCAGCGGATTGTCTCAAATATTTCATTTGCCTAAACATTAATTTTTATTAAATAAAATATTTTAAAAAGTTTTAATAAAACCTTAATTTTATTCTTTTCTTTAAGGATATCATCGCTTAGATATAGAGAAGTGATCCCAACTTTCATGTTAGTTGTGATTAAATTCACACAATTTCTCCAACGCTTAGGATTTCGTTTTAGTGAATGTGTTTTTGAGAAGAATTCGTTTTCTAATTTTATAAACTTATTGTCCAAAGTCTTTATAGATTGAGAAATAATTTTCCAAATCATAAAATTAGCCAAAACTCTAATTAAAAATAAAATCTGAATTTTTGAATTAATCTGTTCTTCGCAAACCTCTTATGTTTGTGCAAATATTCATTAAATATTTTATTGACGGCATTTAAGCTTTTAATACTCGATATAATTAAAGTTTCGCTTTCATCGACAGTAATATTAAGCGAAACCAAACCACTAATCAATTCAATCAATTTCTGTAAATAGAAATTAAATATTAGACAAAATAATTGTTGCATGATCAATTTTATCTTACGTTAGATGTCATGGCTTTAAGTGATCTTATCGTTAAATACTGATAATTATCAGAATTTACAATTGACTATAAAAAGTAAAGTTTAAAAAATAATCTGATTTGTGAGTTTTAAATTAAAATTAATCAGACATGTCCAAGGGGGGGGGAGGTCTTGGGGTATGGTAAAGCCTCGAATACCTCTTCCTTTCAACAAACAAATTTTTTAGCCCAAAAGCTCGTGAACTTGAAACTCTAGAACAAATAGCTGAAAATTACTATACTTGGAATATCTTTAACATTGAGTAAATCTTTTAAATTTGATTAAAATAGCCGAAATTCTGTTAAAACATCATAATACACTTCCAAGCTAAAATTGATGAAATTACAACGAAATACTTTTCTCATATACTTAAGGTCGAGCCATAAGCAACAAGAACTTCAGGGATGCATAAAAGTTGAGTGCAAACCGAAATCCGCCTAAATTGTTGTTGATTTAAATACGCTTTGTCATTTTCTAGTTTTCGCATGCCTACTCAGCAATAGTGACATTGAACATCTCTTAATTAGTATAACAACCTGTGCTATAGATGATTCTAGTTTAATCACATTATTCAACTCTTCTTCTGCTTTCTCTTCTTCAGCGCCCAATAGTATTGCAATTTCAACCATAAAATCCAAATAATATTTAATATAAACACTATTTCTGATTAACGCATTTTTAGTT
Organism: Liacarus xylariae; assembly: GCA_034693365.1. Taxonomy (NCBI): domain Eukaryota; kingdom Metazoa; phylum Arthropoda; class Arachnida; order Sarcoptiformes; family Liacaridae; genus Liacarus; species Liacarus xylariae. The sequence goes on along the minus strand of JAQFXN010000751.1, from coordinate 11,180 downwards.
AACGAACTAAACACCGGATCCATAATCTATTTAGAAAATGATAATGGTAGTTCGATAAAAATTATAGATAATTTATCTAAAAAATTAAATATTTATTTATAATTTACATAAATATTTTGTTTTGTGTTTCGTTTAAGATTTGGCGCAACTCTTAATTGAAAAAAGAATTGATTTTTGAATCCAAAATTTCTCATCTTTCGAATGAAATCAATTAAATCAAAGTTGGATTCATTCCATTTGTTGCCTTCAATGACGGGCCAACCGCCTAATAATCTTAAATATTTCAACATTGGCTCCGAACCAATTTCATTAATAATAGCTATCAATATGTTTAATGATATTTTTAAATTTACAGATTATTTTGAGTTAATTAATAGTTATCTAAAAGTTGGAAAGCACTCACTCATATTCATACAGGAATTGTACATATTTTTCATGTTTTTCACAATTAAGAAATCACTTTCATTTATAGGTTTCTCCAATAGTTCTAAAATAGTATTGAATATTAATTATTTTTAATTACCATTTAATTGATAGAAGATTATATCACTTCTCAATTTGTTGTCTATTTTGTCCTGTATTTCACTGAAACTCGAAATAGAATTGCTATCGTCCGGGATAACTTTCAAATTTATCCACTTTCCACAGGCAAACCTATAAAAATCATGACACGGAGGCACTGATTCATCCAAATATTTCATAATTTGTGAAGCTTTCGAAGAATATATACAATTTGGTTAAAATATCTTCTTTTTATTTTGTAATCATTATATACCTGCACTCAAACAGACGTTCGTTAAACAAACTAATATTTTATAGAAAATGCAAAAATAGTTTTTTAGAAATGCATTAGGAACAAGTTGTAATTTATTAAATTAAAACCATTACCGGATGATTTATTAAAATGTTGGATAGAAATTAAAATAATAAGAGCCGCACTTAAACTAAAGAATACAATAGAAGCTATAGTCCATAGACATAATAAATTCTTTTCTAATCTGGTTCTAATATTCCAACAAGTGCAATTCGATGGTTGACTAATCATAACTGATCCATTAGAATCTGGATTCGTGTTTATTGTCGACATTACAAGATTGCATAAAAACTTTTACTCTAAAATTGAGATATTATTTAGTTATTGAGAAATGAATTTCATGAAAACTGTTTTTACAATTGTTTAGATTGAAAGTCATTAGTATTGAAGCCGTAAATGTGAGGTAATATTTAACTTATGCCTAGAGATACTCGATTCCGGTCACATTCAAATCTAAAATGGGTTTCTTTTATTCAATTAAATTCAAACAATTTTAGTATTCTTTAACAAATGAAAACCAAATAAGCTATGAGTTTATACAATAATCTTAAAGATGATAATAATTTCTAACTGCGTATATCAAAAGGCTTGTACCAAATGTCTTTAAGTCGAATTGTAGTAAATTCAGGAGAATTCTGGTAAATTTTCTTATTTTTTCTTATGCATTTATTTCTGTGATTAGTCACTGATAACTCACCAAATAATAATAAATATTTTTAGAAGATATACAGACATTTCTGACAAGCATAAAATTAATACCATTATAATTATTCTGATTTATTTTAATATAGAGGTATTTTTAAGATTAAAATGCAAAATTTAAGAGCCAATTAAATAAAGTTTGGCAATCAAAGAGGCAATCAAACAAGTATAAGGTCTATAATTTCAAATAAATAAGGAAATTCTGAATTTTTGTCTATTAACCGAAAACGATTTAACCTAATTATATAGTATAATAGCTTGTTGTTATGGTAAATTATATAAGACAAACAAAATGCTTTTTTTGATTATAGCGTATAGAGAATTTCAGACCAATTAATAGAACAAAATAATTGATTTTTATTAGAATAATTCAATTAAGTTTTATGCATTTTATAGATTTTTGTGTCATTTCTATTAAAAAACAGTTTTAAGAAAATCTTAAATTCCAAATCAATCAATTTAATCCATTGCAGAAACTATTTTAATTTTTGGATTCAGAATAATTTTGAAAGATAAGTTTATAATTAATTCTATAGTTGGCATATATGTATTTTTAGGCAAGATAACACTAAAATGTATTTAATCTAATATTTGATATATTTTTAAAAATTAGTTTTTATATTATTTAGAGACAGAAGTTCTTAATTGTTTTGGTATTGGAGTTTATATATTTGTATTTAGATTCTTTTGAAAAATTCTAAAAAGCACAAGGCATTTCACTAATTTGTAAATGTACACACTGTTTATTAAATCCATGAATGAACCTTACGGTATAGATCCTATTCGCCGAAATACATTTCGCAAACAAAATATATGCATTTCGCAAAATTTTGTATATGTGAGGATTATTTTCCATTTGGATTGAAAGCTTTTTTGGGAATGTTTTAGATATTATAATGCATTTGTTTGCTTAACTTGAGGGAACATTTCATTAAAACAATTAAAAAATAACTCAATGAATTTTTATTTTGTATATGCGCACAGCAAGCAATTTAACAAGCAATAGCACGCGGCATATAACGCATCTTACGCTCAATCCTTCTTGATAGTCTTTTAGTTTTGAAAGAACACATATATTGATTTTATTGCCAGTTTAAGTAAAAATATCAGTTTATTTACAGTATTTAATGACAATATCTTATTAAATGATGTTTATAAACAAAATTCCAAAGGAATCTCTTCTAAACAATTAAAGCTTTGTTCACAGAGTATGCAAAACTTGCAACAAATATTGCAAGGTTTTCATTCAATGATTGCAATTCACAACCAATGAAATTAAATTAATGTTTATTTATAAAATATATTAAACAACAGTTATTTAAATTAATACTGTTAATGTTCTTCATCAGAGGGAGTACAGCCAGGAATATTCCCTCGCATTTTGGCCTGATATCCCTATAGTCTCTATGTAGACTTTGAGATTACTCAGTGGAATTTTGCCCAAATTCTTGCAACAATGTCAGAATTTTGTCAAACTCTTACTAAATTTAGTCAGATTTGGTTAAATTCTTACAAAATTCATCATAGATATGTGAATTCTTGCAGAATTCGTCTAAATTCTTTTAAGTTAATAACTCCCATTTCGAAGAAAAAGATTATAGTGTAGAGTCCGTTTCCAGCCCTACCCTGACTGTCGTTTTGTTGCGCACAATATTGCAAGTGTTGCATGTCATACAACAACATTATGTTCACATGTTGCATGGAACATTTTGCATACAACAATATTGCATCAAATTTGCTTAAAATGAAGTAGATTCACAGTTAAGGATTCTTTATGACAATGAGATAATAGGAATGTTCGTAAACAGCGATGGATATTAGCATTTTTGGAAAATATCAAAAAAATTTGAACGGGAGAATTTTTGAAATTTTTACTTTGCGCCCTTTCTCTTTTCTTTTTTTCGTTGTTAAATATTATAACTTAATATCTAGAGAATTTATTTTATATCCCTTTAAAGGCAGAGCTTAACCACCTTTCCTAGATTCCTAAGGTTCCTAATCATATAATTAATTTTTAAGTAAGAATTCTATTTTTATATTATTTTTAAATTATTTATAACTTTGACACACTATATATAAAATATAGTCTAGTCTACAATTATTGCTGCTTTCTATTTAATAATTCTTACTATTGTAGACTATAGTACGCTATATATAGTCGCTATTATTTCATTGACTGTTTTATATTTACAGTATAGACACGAATTCCATTACAAATTATAGAGTTTATGGTTCTGTTGTCTAAATTTTATTACTTACACTCGTTGTGACAGAGTTTGGATGACTTATTCTATTTGTAATAATATTGTCATCAGTTGTCACCACTGATTGAAATGATGTGATATAATCCCAACTCTATTCAATACATATTGCACTCTATTTTCGTTCACTTCTTGATATCATTTGTCAAGATTGTCTCCCTTTGTCTTTTGAAGATTCTATTTTCTCCCGGAACAGTCTATTATTCATTCAAATTTATTTGTCAAGAGATTTTGCATAAAAAAACAAAACTTATAAATATTTCCATTACTTTATTACGTTAGTAGTGAAGCAAAAGAGACACTCAATCACTTTCAACTGTATTAAAGACAATAAAATTGAGTGAACTTTTGCACAACTTATTTATTGCAATACTAGTTTTCGCCAAATTATTACAGATTAAAATTAATATTAAATCGTGAAAAGAAAGTTCAGAAATCGTGAGGCCGACACTTCCATTTTTGGATTTGAATTTTTTATATAGGTAAAAACTTGAGAAAACCTCAAGTTAATTCTGTTTACATGACAAATATGTTGAAGAAATCGATATTGTTGCCACAGAAATAAATGACAAGCAGACCAATTCTTTGTATCCTGATTTATCTAGGTTTCAAATTAATTGAATTATCATTTTTCGGGTTGTTATAACATTTTGGTTTTTAAAGATATCTCAAATATTTTTACATGATTAACTTTCATTTTGATTTTTTAATTCACAATTAAAGTTCTATCAAAATAGAATAATATTTTTTGATCTTAGGTCAACTCCTTTCTACCTATCTTATCCCGGTATTTTTTATAAAATTATTAGAATTATGCACCCGGAGTTTTCAGCAAATTTGTTTCTATAAATATCCCTTCCAATAACCTTTCTCGACTGAGCTTAACTAACCAGCTTCATTTTATATATTCAAATCTTTACTTTCCTTTCTATCATTCAATTTAACATGTTTCTTGTGTTTGTCTCTAATTGAAAATTTTGTCTTCTTTTTTAATAGCATTGAATTTATCAATTCAGTTGGTATTTTGAAAACATTTTTATAATCTGAATATTATTTTAAAACTTAATTTCACAATATCTCACAATTTGAATAAAACGGTTGATAGCATTGATATGGATGTATAGGTACTTAAATTGGTTTGGGTCAATATTTTTGTTAATATCATCAATCAGTTGATAACATACAACTTGATATAAACGATATTGATTTATCATTACAGTCTTGGGTTCATTGTTTAGTTAACAGAACGGTTTGTTGATATCAATGGTCATTCATACGAATTATCGTTTACTGTATTTAATATTAAAAACATTCTTTCCAACAGTTTATGCTTCTGTTCTTCATTAGCAAATGAAATCAGTTTTGAAATCAAATGCTTTTGAGAGGACATCAGAGCAGGGATGTCGATGGTCCAAAACGTTAGGGTGGTATTTTTTCGGCAAGAGCCTAGGGTAGGGTAAAGTGGCGGATATTGTCAATTTTGTCATGGGGAGGCACCTTGCAGAAAACCTATATGGATACGTGACATAAACGCTAGAGTGTGTATTCCGGACTAGACCCCCCTTCCACAACCTTGTATCAGAGGCAATATGAGAAATGCTTTGTTTATAAAATAATTAATTTTTTTAAAACTAAATCTTTTTTAATTTTTTAACTTTGCATATTTCACCAATGAATTTTTATATATTTACTTTTACACCTATTATATAATGAATAAGTTCATCTGGGAGTAAAAGATGAGCCAGACTCAGCCAGGTTGAACTGCACATAATATTAATGAGCAAGCTTTTTTGAGACATAAAGAAAAGTGTGAATAAATGTTTGAATAAATCTACAGTAAGTTATTTTATCCTCCTTAAAAGATAAGAACTGGCATATTTTGTATGCCCAATGTTTTCTATCTATAAATACCAAAATCTCAATCGACTTATTGCAAAACTATTTATTTACTAATATTTATACTTATTTAGACTTAAAATTAAGCCAAATGTCTATAATCATGAATTAGTGCGGCATTAAATGATTCCGTTATAACTGACATAAAATGTTTTGCTAATAGTTTTGAAATATTGGAAAAGAAATATAATGTCATTCTTTGATCATAAACTACTTCACACTTAAGATTTTGATGCAAAACGCAAAACACTTTGATGCAAAACAATCATTGATCAATAAAATATATTATTTCTTGGTTTAAGAATAGTCAGGGTTGACCAAGATTGGTGAGTGTGCTAAAACAACAGTTTAATATTGTTGATATTAAAGAAACAATTAATTTCGATAACATTTTCAAAGTAGTGTAAAATTTAATTATGAAGAAGAAAAGTCAAAATGTTACAGATATTATGGTAACTCTAAATGCCTTCTCAATTATTTTTTAAAAATTGTGTGAAAATATCCTAAAATTATTATTTTAATTAAATTAAAGATAAGTGGTATTTGATCTCTATAACCTTAGCACCCCTGGCACTATTGCATATAAGTAGAATATATTGTAAGTGCAATTATTATTGACCTAGAGCACTATTTTTTGGTGATAGAACTCATTAATGTAATAAATCATAGGAATACCATTAATTGTATAATTATGTTCTGTCCATTTTTGCTAAGTATTTAGTTTGAGTGCAATCATATATCAAACGATTAAAGACATCATTAAAAGAGTAGTTGTATTTAATTATGTTTTGTTCTTTTTAGTGATGAGCACAGGCATTTAGGGTGACCAGATAATTTTGACTAAGACCGGGACAATCTAATGTGTTTTATAGAAGACATCGGTACAATTCCGGGACACAATTTTTTATCTGTGTTTCAAATAAACTTAATTAATACACCATTTTCGTGAGTTCTCATCATTTGATTTTAATATAATCCCATTATTCAGAATTAAAACTTAAATTCAATGTTATTATTGCGAGCTAAAATAAAAAGGTGGATTTACTCTAATGGAGCTTGGTGAAAGGAGAGCGGTTTAAGAAAGTGTAAAATTTCAGATATTGCTAGTTTTAGCATACGAGTTATGAGTGGGAAATTTGTAAAAAATCAGTTTTAATAAAAACATTTAACTAGATGTTTTTGATTAGATGTTTGATGAGATTTAACAAAAGATTCTACATAATTTGATAAAATATTCTAAAAAGTGTCTTTAAAGCGGTCTTATAAATAGTTACAATCAGGGAATCTATAGTGTAATCCGACTAAAATCCTAAGGGGGAATATTTCTGACTGAACTTAACTTACTATATTCCACTAACATATTTCAAATGCACTTCTGATAAATATTTTCCATGTAAAACTTCGAGAAGTAATATACATTTGCTGAAAATGAGTACTAATATCAAAAAAATTTGAAAATTAATCCCGGAAGTTTATTATGTCCCGGTCTCACTTTGCCCGGGACACTGGATAAAACACACAAAACCGGGACTACCCGGCGAAAGCGGGATTTCTGGTCACCGTATTTGCATTGCGTCTGATATTTATGTGATATTTCAGTACAAGTTTAATCAAAGGAGTATTATGGTTAAGGGGACTTTTGGAATTTTCGAGTTTGATCAATCTTATTTTATAGAGGGTATAAAATGACACAATATTACTATTGAAACTATATTTTTATCTCGTATGGTTTTCGAGATATGAATTTTTGGAAATCTGATTTACTGGTAAATTTGGCCAAAAGTCGCGTTTTCAAAAATCAATTCAACCCAAGCCTCCAAGTCAAAAAATTCTAAAAATTATTTTGTAGCCTACTTATAAGGTAAAGAGGTTTATAAATTGGGTTAGGTTTTTAGTTCATGAGATTTTTTGAAAAATTATAAATTTGTTTACCTAATTCCCAGCGTATTTGAGCTGTGAATGCAATCGTATCTGCTTTCCTCTAATATGAAAATTTGAGATAAAATTAATAAACGAATTTAAGACATTGAAGTATGAATCTTAGCTAATTGGCCCATGCTGAAACTAGTGGTAATACTTTCAAACTTGAATATTAATTGGTTTTCTTATTTCTCACGTTATCTAGGAAATTTTTAATAATCGAGTTTGAAAATATTATCACTAGTTTCAGAATGGACCAATTAGCCAATATTCATATTTCAATGTCTTAAATTCATTTGTTAATTTTATCTCAAATTTTCATATTAGAGGAGAGCAGATACGATAGTATACACAGCTCAAATACGCTGGGAATTAGGTAAACAAATTTATAATTTTTCAAAAAATCTCATGAACTAAAACAAGTGTAAGATTAATCAAACTCGAAAATTCAAAAAGTCCCCTTAACCATAATACCTCTTCTCTAATCATAAGATTTTCTAATATTAAGTACAGTTCTCAAGTGTATATTGAGGTGAAGCTTCAATTACAAAATAAATCATATTTCTGGACGCCTCGGTCTAAATATTTCTTATTAGATGAAATCCCAAATACATGAAGTATTACTTCATTCTCTGATTATGATATTTATTTTAGAAATATTAAATTGATTTCACACATCTTATAAAACTACTATTGAAAATATATTTGTTGTTTTCACAATTTATATAATAATCAAAACAATTTTACTTGAATATTTGATTAATCAACATTGTACTGAAAGATTCATGTTTAAATATTACTTAATCTAATTTTTCAATAAATTTTTCCATTTTTGCAATTCTATAAGACTTTTTATAGAAATCGTAAAACATATAAAAGAAGAACAGGGGTTGTGGTGTTGCTATATATATCCAGAACAAAGGATAGCCGGTTTGGAACAGTGTTAAAATAGCGAAATATATGCCCAGTATTAAGAACTGTGAGAGCTGTAGTTGAGTGATGTATCGCTTCCACCACAAGTACTTATGCACCGCCGGTCCGATTGCAGCCAAAGCATAGTATGAATACATAATTATGTGAATTAACGAATTCATTACAGCAAACAATAGAACCGCCGGAACAAACGGATTGATCTTAAACACGAGCCACGCGAAGATGGGAACTGATATGTGATGGTAGAGGTGTAAGAGTGAAATGTTTGAATCCTTTTTCCTCAACGCAAAGAAGAATGTGTCGATCAGATCAACAAATTTCGATAATATGTAAAAGTATCCTGGCAAATATTATAGTAGTATATTATAAGAAACAATATAATATATATTGAATGAATTTTGTTTAGTTATTTTAATTTGACAAGTTTTGGACAGGGTAAATAGTGCCACTACAGACAATGCTCTCATTGCCGATTATATAATATGCTGTAACTCTTAATGAAACAACTGTAAGAAGTATTCTCATTATTCATTTGAATTAAAGATTATTCAATCAGTGAACTACTTTATGACCACTAAAGCTGAGAAGCATTTATTCTTCTATTATTTTTAAATAACGAGCGAATTATTGAGTCACCAGTAGAGGCCATCACTGGACAGCATTCCCTACTGAACTACACATGCATTGATGCACACTATGGCATAAATGCATTGGGAATGTTACGCAGTGATGGTCTGTATTGATGAGCTCAATAATGCGAAAGTAAACGATAATACGATAAATAGAAGAATAAACGATTCTCAGCTTTAATGGTCATAAAGTAGTTCAATGATTAAATAATCTTTAGTTTAAATGAATAATGAAAATAACTTCATAAGTCTTTATTTGGAGATTAGAATAATTGACTTAGTATTTCAGAAATTCCGAGTTCAAAAGTTATATCATACCAATTTAGCATGGCTAGATTTATAACACTAGATAACATGATACTTAATTTCTTAAGCAACTTACCTATGTTTAAAGTAGTTCTGATTTCTGGTGTCAATGCTTTGTCATTCGGATATTCGAACTCCAGAAGTATTGTTCCAAATTTGAATCTTTTAATTGATTCCCAGAAGAAATAAGTATTGCTTAAAATCATAAACACATTATATAAAAACATTGATTTTTGCAATTTAAAAGGTTTCCTATTTTTCATAAAATTGGGTATACATCTGGTCACAACTAAATAGTAGATTAACAATATTAAACAAATTGGAACAGGTGTATTATTAATAAATGGATATTGTTCTGTTCGGAAGTCCTGAATATCATACCAATAATTATAAATAATATATTTAAACAAATACATAATTTTTACCAAATAAGTTGGTAGAAATCTATTGAATAATTTTATGATAGATGCTTTGTTAACAAAGAGTGTGAAAAGAAACTTTAAAGATAGAAAACAGCATTTCTTTGAATAATAATATATTATATACTACAGTTGTATTGTAGTATTGTAACAATAGAATTAACTCAATTATATGGATGGATAACAGGTAAAAGTGTTTCCCAAAATTTTCATACATTTAGTAATAATAGGTATAATGAAAACGCAAATAAATACAAGAAGCAAATATAAAATATTTGTATAATACATTCTGTAGGGTTGGGATTCTTCCCCGATCTAGAAATACCCCCTTCGACACCCCTGATTCTTATATAGTTTGTATAAGTGAAAAACATTGCTTCAGTAATACCGGTTTGTCTATTCAATACCAGATTTTTATCAAAAAGAATATCCATTTGAAAACTTTGAAATAAAGAAACTTATTTATTGAATTTACTTGTGCTTGATTTGTTTTCTCAAACAAGATATGTAATTATAGTCATTAATATTTGCCTTTTAGGATTTTCACAGGGTTTTTTTTCTTAGTATATGTTATTATATAATTTATAACAATAATGTGAATCTTGAAAAATGTAGTAAAAAACATACATAATTGAAATATTTTCAGAAAAATTTAGTAATATTAATGCTAAATGAGATTAACAAGCAAGAATTTTAAAATTATATTAAATAGTTTCTTTAGAAAAATATTGCTAGTTTTCAATGAATTTTATTTTATTATGTCATTCATCTCATAAATTTTATAATGGATTGAATTTCAGTTGAAATATTGATTCATTTTTGAGGAATTTAGCAAAAGAAGAAAAAATTTGGGATTTTATTTAAATAAAATCAAATAACTGTAAAATAAATTAAATTATTCGAATGTTTAATTAATTAATGCAACTTATAGTACAATACTATATTTGAGAATTTTTAATGGTAATATTATTTATTAACAGACAATTGACAAATAGGTGTTTTAAGACACCAGAATAGTCATTATAATAGATAATATAAACTGAAAAATAGATACTGAAAGTTCTCCACCAAAAATTACATTAAAATCAGAGGCAATAACAAAGAATGTAATAGGAAAGTTTATTTTTAATGTTTCATCTTCAAAATTCAAAAATTTGTGGTCAATTATGATTATAAAGAATCTCAATTCTAGTAATAAATGTTTTCCCTTTATTGTCCCAAAATTCACCAAATGTTATAGAAAGGAGTTGTTATAGAAAATGTCTGACATAAGTAAAATTTTGGGATTTCTCGTGTGTTA
>JAQFXN010000750.1:0-18946 GCA_034693365.1 Liacarus xylariae | reverse complement strand
ATCTGAAACTAACGATATTAACAGAATTTCTTTAAGATAAGTACTTTAGAATGTGTTTCAATAAAAACCCTTTAACTGTAATCGTAATAAATATTCCTTGAATTTAATTCATGCTCAATTTTTAATTGTAAGCACTTTTTAGAGCCTTTTTTTCCTAAGATCACTTATAATCAATAATGTTTTATTCTTCAATAATTTTTTAATACCGGTACAGTATTAAAGGTTTAGTCATTTGATTAGTTCTGTTCTTTTTAAGATTCATTAATATTGAACTCATAGATAAAACTTATTATTGATTATAAGTATATGGACATTTGAGAAAAGGCTGTATATGGTGTCCTCTTTAAATTCTGGAAGACTGTATATTATAGAGTCTGTAATAATTGAATGTTTTTGTCCTTTTGTTTCAACTGCAGAGTAGAACAGATACAGAAATTGTCTAAATGTTAAGAGAGCTTAAGAGAGAATTTTTAAAAATGCACTGACTAATATATAAAATGCACCACAATGTTTGTTTGTCCCTCACCCAAGCATTAGCAAAGGAAGGAATGTTTGCACAGAGTGAACACTTGAGTAAAGCCTACTCTTAAATGACCAATGTACAAGCATGTTTTCTAGTTTATCGAGTAAATAAAACAAGATTACAAAACAACATTTCACAAAATTCTAAACATTGATATGAATCACAATTTATTTGATATAAATTTTATAATTATTTATCGACTAATTCTTCGGAATTCTTAGGCTTTGAAGGTTTGATCGTTGGTTTTAATTTACTTGAAGTGGAGGACAGTCTTTGGTTAATAGGCGTGGATTTCTTGAATTCTTTTGATGTTTCTATTGCTTCGTTCGCAGAATTGTAAGGCTTTTTATTAATGTTTGGCCTTTTCGTCGATTTATTTATTAAAACGCTGTGAAAAGGGTTTTGAGTCGTGAAATGGAATGGTTTTCGACCCGAATTGTGATTATTTGGTTTACTTTTAGTCGTTCTTTCGTATATTGGTTTCGAGGGTTTATTCGCTAAAATAGGTTTAGGTTTTTGTTGAGGTTTCGCCCAAATACCACACCAAACGCATTCTGGTTCCGGTTCTGGTTCAGGGGTTTGTGTAATCGGTGGAGCAGTAGTTACTGGCGGAGCAGTGGTTACCGGCGGAGCAGTGGTTACCGGCGGAGCAGTGGTTATCGGCGGAGCAGTGGTTACCGGCGGAGCAGTGGTTATCGGCGGAGCAGTGGTTATCGGCGGAGCAGTGGTTATCGGAGGAGCAGTAGTTACCGGTGGAGTAGTTGGTGGACCTGTTGTTGTGGATTCAGTTGGAACTGTTGTCTTTGGTGGTTCTGGAGTTGGTTCAGGTTCTGGTCGCCAGTTTTCTTGGCCAATCCATACATTTCCTCCATTACCTCCGGCTATATATTTCAGAATTAATCAATTTCTGAATCAATACATTTTTAAACATAAATTTTATGGTAACAATACCTCCACCATTACCCCCCGCTCCTCCACTTCCACCATTAGTCCCTGGTCCTCCACCACCACCCCAACCTCCGGATCCACCATTAGCAATCCAGGAACCGCCACCTTTTTGTGCAGGTATTTGTTCAGTTGAAAATTTAGATAAGTAAATAACCAAATATAAAATAAACAATTTCATTTTTGCAGTTTAATCACTAAAATATGAAACGTTTATAGATTACAGATTGTAATCCTATTAATGACATGTTCTATTAAACCTTTCAAAGCCTTTTTTAAATAGATTTGTAATAATTAGATCACATCTAATAACCAATTGGAACACACCGTATGTCAGAATTGAATGCACAAATTTTAAGCGATTTTTAAATCAAAAGCTTTATTTAATTAATTAACTATTTTGTATGTCTTTAAACTTTTATTCACTCATCCTTTGGATCTTAAGTTCAAAATTAAATTTTAAAATTCTTAAAGTTTTGATTCTTATTCTAATAGTTAATGAATACTACTATGATTTAAATATTATACAATGTCATTTTGTGCATAAATTGTGCATATTATGATTTAGAGAACAAATCACTCTAAATATTATAATATTCTAAATTATTTGACAAAAAAATCTTCGAGACATCCATTTTTTACATTTGAAATAATTAACTGAATTACAAACACTTGTGATCTATTTGTAAGAATTTTAGACAAATTATATATTTTCAACAAAATAGTTATTTAGTCTAATTTTCAATTATTGAGAACACAAGCAGTCAATTGAGTATTTTTTAAATAAAAACATATGAATAAGAAATATTTAATTTCATTGAAATGAATTATTTATTGGCAATAATTTTATTTTTAGTGTTTTTTATAAACTTTTCATTTATTTTAACACTAAATAAAAACTCAAATGTCGGTCAGTATTGACAATGTATTGAATTTTGTAAAATTTATTTAATAAATATTTTTAGGTCTGACCCCTATAGTCAATGTAAGGACTTCTTACAGTAGATGTTTCAAATGTAATCCCGGCTCATTTGTTTCCAAACTCACTGATTTCACAACTTTGGTGTCAATGGACATGACCTGCAATGGCTTTACATACAACGAAATGCCCTATTCTTTTCAAATGTATTTGTCCTCTCAATCGGAACTACTTGTGTTGAGCAAAATCCACACTTTTGGAGCATTTTTGAATGGTTTATTAGTTTTATATTGTATTTTATCCGAATGCATAATCCAGGGATAACCAAGGTCACCCGAGTCAGGGGTATAGCTGGAGGTATTTTGAGAAAATTTTCTCAGAAAGTCAGGGGGTATAAAAATTTCAAAATATGAAGAATGCACAGGAAGTTTTAGACGGTTTAAGTTTTCTTCTAAAATTTTGCAAGAAGAAATCTTTTAATCTTTAACTTTCAGTATATTTGCATTATAAAATTAAAGTGAGAGCTTTTTTCGATAAACGATACATAGCAAAGGGGTTCCAGATGGGGGGTTTGGCAATGGGGTATAGCCAAAATATCCCCTGTCTCCGAAATCTGACTAGAATACCCTCCCCCTGTCTCCGAAAAATGACCAATAAAGTGGTGAAGAATAAATCAAGCAATTTTAAGGTACCCCCGCCTAAAAATTTTGAAAAACGGCGCCGAAGGCGTCGTTTCTGAAATATATTGTGAAATTTTATCTAATTTCTTAGAAAAATAACAGAATTTGACAAATTCTTGCCAAATTTAGTGGAATTCTGTTAAATCCTTGCATAATTAGTCGAAAATCTGTTAAAATAAGCCATTTTTAATTAAATTCTGCAAGAATTTGACGATTGCAAAATACCCCACCCTATACCCCCTGTGACTTTGAAGCTCTTATCAGTACCCTATACCACCTGACTTTTCGAGCTTTGCCCACCCCTAGCAAAGGGGTTGTATAAGTATAATTATTTTCACTGAATAGTACCTCTCATCTAATGGGCTGAATTAAACAATGTATTTTGTATTTATACTGTAGAATAAGTTCAAAGTAAGAATATTATCTTGCTAGTTTATTACTGTAGAATAAACTATAGTATGATCGGAAAGTCCATGGTCATACAGAAGGATTGCACTATAAGTGAAGTTCACTATATATTATGTGTCGTTTTTCAAAAAAGGCTCTAAAATATAAATAAGTTCATGAAATATATCAATGAATTTATATATTTTACTAATAGTTTATCTTACAGTTGTTAATATATTTAAAAAATCATTGATATATCTCAAAAACTTCTATATGTGAAGCATTTTTAACAAATCATAAGAATGATTTAATCTTGAAAGGCAATTTATGATACATATATAAGTTTTTTCTTTAACATTAACACGTGTTTCATTATAAAAAGTACATTCAAGGTGAATATTATATCAATAATTTTGTAAAATATACTCAAATAAATAATTTTAATAATATAGTTTATACTGAAACTCGCATTAAGATTAAACAAGAAACTAAAACACGCATTTTATTCTAATTTAGATAAACTGTTTGTATTGCTTTAAAACACTTAACTCGATTAAAAAGAACACACGTGAATTTTCTAGTGCAAGTTAAAAATGAAAAGTCACGATATTTTGTTTTATTTGATTATGCATTCTTATAAACAGTGGTGATCACAGCCTCACCCACCAGTAGATGCCATCACTGAAGAGCATTCCTTTTGAAACTCAATACGGAAACAGAACTAATTTATGCTATAAGTTATGGCATATCTAGATTCAAAACGAATGCTTTTCAGTGATGGCATCTACTGGTGGGTAAGGCTGTGATCACCACCGCTCAACATAAATGTTGGTCTAATATGAAGCCGAGTTTAACAAAATATGACTCAATTAAACTTGGCAATTATAATTAGTTCTTATGAGCTTTGATTGTCAATAGTTAACAAATAAATAACCGCAAAGATTAATATAACAATAAAATCATGATTGCCAATCAATGCCAAATCTGGACTAAAATCTATAAATTTTAAGAGCCGAACTGGATCATTCTATCTCTTCTTACAATTTGTTGCATCTCAAAAAAAGAAATCTTTCTACCATAAGCTCTTTGCACATTGTTTTGTTATCTAAACAATGAAGATCTACTTTGGCCAAAAGAAAACAAAATTATCTTCATCTTTGATTACCTATTGTTAAAACAACTTAGCTTGCTAGATTAATGTTACAGTGTTTTACATGAGAGTGGAACTGATGAATAGCGAAGTGGATATAACATTAAGACAAATAGACAGCAGAACTAACAATAAAAACCTATCTAATCCTTATTCCCTTCTCATCCAATTGGCACTCAAAATACTACTCCGTCTACAATACTATACCCTATTTATCGATCTATTTCTTTCTCGTGTTGTTGTGTTATCTTTTCTTTTTTTGTGCAATATTTTTATATGTATTTTCAATACAGAATACAAACACAGAGAAAGGGCTATAGAAATAGAGTCGAAACATATTGTGCTCTTTATTTTTATTGATATATGCGTTTCGGTGTATCGAATCATTTTCTGATGTTGTTGTCCGACACCAGAAGGTTATGTTATATATTAATTAATAACAAATATAACCGAATGTGTAAAGTTGTGTCACATAAGGACAGAGACTTATGATTTTGTAGACGAAATAACTTTTTCAGGCTTTGATATAAAAATAAATTCTTATAAAAGAATAGTCTTATACACAGAATAGTCTCAAAATAGACATAACTCCATATATTGGTTAACTCATCGTATTTGGTTATCGTTTTGCAGGGATTACCAAGCTGCTCCTTTATAGGGGTTATAGAAAATTATTTAATAAAGACTATTAATAATGATTTTTTTTCCGGTAAATTGGTTTTCAGTTTCGATAATAAACAATTTGAGCCCATATATTACATGTTCATTGTTCGGATGTTCATTCATTTTCGTGATTCTCCTTATCCTTTCAGGTCGAGTTTAAAGGAAATCTAAAACTTTCGTCCACTCCTATCCGTCACCACATTCTGGATTCAGGCTTGAAGTACCCCAATTCGTTTGCACAACCCTTCAATGTGTCTTTCTGGGTATTCCTCAGGTTGTTTAGCCGTTAGGCTGAGTTAAATAGACTCTTAGGGTTTTTAAATTTTAATTCACTATCTTTTCCACTCAGTTTTTATTTGTAATACAGTTTTATTTGTATTTTATTTCATGAAAATATCAGTAATTTTGATACGATTTGCTATTACAGTATTGCACAAAAATCATCTTGACAATGTATTACAAATTGTTCTCTTAAATTCTATAGAAAGTGATTGTTCCATCTACATGTTTCTCCTTGGTTATCTTTCTACTTCATTTTTTCTACTCTGTTCTACACAGTATTGAATGACTGGAAATATAGTTTCTATTGATTTGAGTTATACTTATTTTTGCTGTTCTGTTATATAATTTTAGATCTCTAACTGAGTTATATCGAGAATGACTGCAACAGTTGTTTGTCCAATAAATTGTCAATAAAATCATTGTATGTCTAGTGAAACCGTTGATGGAATAAAACTTTGTATCATATAATGTGTGTTCACTGGAATGATATACAGAATTAGGGAATACAGTTGTGATGCTAACAGAGAAAGTAATATTGAATCTGTTTTTTCTGTAAACAACTTTCTGATTCATTATTGATTGCTATTTGAATAAGATTTGAATTATTTGACTTACAATTGATTATTTACTTTATTTATTACTTGTTTTATTTTACATATAAGGATGCAAAAAAGGTTGAGGTATTATATCAATTGTCTCAAAACAGGAAGAATCTGGCTATATTATGTAAATAGCAGAACAAGATGTTACTATGAACCATAAACTAGATAAAAAAATAGAGCTATCTAGTTTAAATATTTATCAAGATATTTATAATAATACTTAAAGTAACTTTTTTATCTCTGCTTTCGCAGAAAATAATGCATTTTTGGAAGATGCATTATTTTCTGTAACAGTTGAACAATTCGCTAATTGTACACTGCAGTGAAGGTCTTCAAGAATATTTGTGCCAAACTTGGTCAGATTGTTTTATACTTCTGATATCTTATGAATTTACAAACAGAGTTGTAAATAGGAGGAGATTCTAGATTGATGAAGTCATTAAATCCTCATTCTTCCCTTCATTTACTGTCACAATAACCTCCTAAGCATAATTATTAATATTGCCTTGAAAGTCATTAAGTTTGTTAAAAAAATAATTATAGTACACATTATACGCCCGTGTACTTTATATGAGCAAAAATCATAAATTTTTTTAAATAATAGGATGTGCACTTTGGGACGATATCCAGGGAATTTATTTTTATTCTATTTTATACTATACTAAAAAAATTGTTGTGCAAACGAATCTATATACTCTTTCCTGTTCGAAAGCCGAGTTGAACAATATCTTTTCAAGATATAAAATCGTATAGAAATATAAACCGTGCAAACAATGCAAAATAGATACAATTCACCATCATATATACCATACATATATATTTGAATATATACAAGATTTAAAATAACAAATATTCTTCAGGATTTAAAAGAATAAATTCTTAGAAATTTTGATTAATTATTTCTAATTTCTACAAAACAAATCGCACTTTTGTTACACGAATCGTGAAATTCTTTCAATTTCTTGTTGTATTCACTAAAACATTCAAAAACAACTCAATCATATCGGACTGACTTTAAGATTCTTGACATTCCTATTCTTATTCGTGTTATTTATTTCTTTTTAAGTTTTAAAGAAAATAAAACTCTATTTTCTTTTTGGATTTTATTTGCATTTCTGTCAAAAATTTCTATAAGAATTATAAATTATTCATCAATTTATTTAAGAATCCAATTGTAAAGATAGAGAAGTTTGTAAAAAGAAGAAGAAGAAGAAGAAATTCTGTTTAAACAACAACAAAACAAACAGTCCTAAAGTTCAATACGATTTCAAAAGAATTTAGAAAAATTATTTCAACGAAAAAAATCAATAAAACTTTGGGCCAAAAGAAAATTCTGAAGAAAACATAAAAAAAAGATAATTAACTCAATTAGTAATAATGGTTTTAAATGCTGAATAAAATATTCACATAGTTTCATAAAAAAAATCACCATTTCTTTTATGATAAATTTAAGAATTTATAAATAAATAATCTTGAATAAACAAAAACCTCCTTTCTACTGCCATTAGCTGCTATAATGATTATCTTGTTAATTAGTGATAAATGGCCTTCGTTTTCAAGCAAGAAAAATTAATGTTTTTAATTTGGTTTCGTCTCAAATCAATAGTTTAAAAAATTTTACAAAAAATCTTAAAATTTTAAAACTACACCATTTTTTAGCTCTAATCCTAGATTAATTCAGCTAAGCTAAACTTTAAAATCGAAGCACTTAAACTGTAAAAGTAAATAAATTTATAGTGAAAATTGCTTTATTTCAGAGTTTATCTTGTGAATTTTAAAATAAACAATGCACAGGGCAACATTTTTCATACTAAAAGCAGGTGCTTGAGTAGATTAATTGCGAATACATCAGATTATCAATATTATGCTATAGAATCAATTGAATCGGATTCCGATAGTCAGAGAAGAAGACAAGTATCACTTTATTATAATTACTCCCAACAAAATATTCTTTAACACAACTATACTGTGGAAAGGCTTAAAATACAAAGAAAATAGCCATCATTTAGGATAAGTGGCCAATCAATTGGAGGAGTGAATTGATAAGAAGCAACCGAATTAACCGAACAGACATAGACATACCTAATAGGAAGAAAGCTCTGGAGAACTTCCAATGAGCCGCCGGTATATAAAAGTCTTGAACTAAGTTATGAGTATTGAGTGGTAGCCATGAGATGCCGAATATCACTACCATTGAGATGAGCATACGATTTGTTTTTCTCGTCCGTTCCCTTTCCTGTTCCTCTTTGCGTGCGCTTTTGGCCCCGGGCATGGACCTGGCCCTCAATGACAATTTACTACAGACTCGTATATAACAGAACGATATTATTATAAACGGTATTACGAACTGTAGTACAGATGTGGACAAACCAAACGCCTTTCTACTGGTCTCGTGAGGCCAGTCCTCGTCGCAAAAGTTAATCTCTGTGTCGTAGGGTATTATTTGGACGAACAGGCCATAGGGTAGTGTCAATGCACACGCACTCAGCCATATGATTACGATTATAGTGAGACAGGTTCTCATTGGCATTCGGGCTTTGAATGGATATATTATTACAAAGAATCGGTCAATCGCTATGGCCATCAGTGTGAACGCCGATATATATACAGACACACCTGCGTTAGGAAAAGCAAATTGTTAAAATCTATTTTGGATTATTGTTTAGGATCTAGGACAGATATTAGATAATATCAAATGAAGAATAATAATAAAGAATTAATAAAGAATAATGAAGAATAAAAATATTTTAATATTAAAATCAATTTTTTTACAATAATTGTTTTGAGCATTACATTGGGTTCTTGTTAGAATTCTCTTGTTTAAATTATTTAGCAATAAAGTGAGAATATTATATAGGTAATTTAAATGTTTATCAATCAGATTATCAAACAGTTATCGTAGAAAGATAATGATGTCTGAAATATGCAAGGATATAATATTTCATTTTAAATTTTGATTTATTTTTTCAGAAAAGTTATATTGATAATAATGAATCAAGAGAGAACAATGTTTTCCGAAAGCTATAATATAAATTTTTTTAGTTATTTTTATAAAGTACTAATTGCTTTCTCAGAATCTTGTGGCACGTGGATGGTTTTATATTTCATGTGTTACTAAGGGCAACGTTATAGTTGCTCTTAAACTAAGCAAAAAAGCGAATGCTTTCGATGCAATCATCTACTCTCTCC
Source organism: Liacarus xylariae (assembly GCA_034693365.1). Classification (NCBI taxonomy): domain Eukaryota; kingdom Metazoa; phylum Arthropoda; class Arachnida; order Sarcoptiformes; family Liacaridae; genus Liacarus; species Liacarus xylariae. Next base: position 9,606 of record JAQFXN010000750.1, on the reverse strand, counting down.
TGCAAGTTATTATTAATGATTAAACTATCTAAAGTCACCTGGTTCACATTTAAAAGTTATACAGGTTGCAAAGAAACGATTGAAAACTTTTTCATTTGTAATTTTAAGTTCTTTATACTAGCAGGATTATTATAAAATTATATATAGAATTAATCTTTGAGTAATTATTTTGCATTCATATTCATATTTAGATGTCTTTCCAGACTTTCTCCTAAAATATGTCAAACGTTTTTTAAATACAAAGAAAAGTGATAAAGAAAGCCAGGAGTGCATCGAATCAAGAGTCAGCACTTCCTAATACAAAACTTAGCTCTTTTCGAAATACTATTTATTATTCTGGAATTATTCGATGTAATAAATTAGATTTAATTGTTAGAAACACTACTGATTTTAAGCTTTTTAAATCAAATTTAAGAAAGCATTTCACTAAAATATAAATATAGTTTTAATTTTAATATTTGCTTTTATATTTTTATTTTCTGTTATTAATTATATATTTGTGTATTCTGTATCCTTTTTTCTAAACACGACTTCAAATGATACCAGCTTCGAGTTGAGTGAATAACGTGTATAAATAATAAAATTCAATTCAATTCAATTCAATTATTTTTAAATGTCACTCAAAAAAACACGTTTTAATAACAATTTGCACAATTGTAATAAATCAGCGTTAAAGTGACATTACTCATTTAGTGTTTCTTTTTGTTCGTCGTGTTTATTTGATGTTTAGAGTATTCTCGACTAATTTTATCAACATAAATTTTCCTAGAATAGCTAAATCTATAAGTCTAGAATCCTACACCTAGAGAATCCACTTTAGAAATTTCTGGTAGAAGTTGTTTTATGTCTTAGCCTTAGAATATTTCGTACATTTTGTAAATCAACAAAATTTATTAGAGTATTAGAGTTGTATTCAAATGAATGAATAATCATTATGTTTTGTTTTATTTATTTTTTTTGCCAAAAAAGAAATATAATTCATGTTTATAATAATGTAGTGACAAAACAATACGGTAAAAGACATTTATCACAAATCCTTATTACTTTTTTTTATCTCAATTTATAAGGAAATAGCCTTTAATTCTGTATTCCGTTTAAACACAATTGTATTTTCAATATAACTTAAGGACTTGTAGTCATTTTACACTATTGTGGAGTCAATGTTCCGAACACATGCTCAAGCATTTAATTAATGATGTACAGGGATGATATTCTAAAATTACACACACATTGAATCTGTACAATATTTTACAATTTGAGCAGATTTTAAAAATTGTAAATTCTATTTTAAATTATACAGTTAAAAAATAAACTACTTTTTAGTATGAACAAGTTGCTAATTTATCACACTTAGATTGGCATTGTTCTATATTGAAAATAGCAACTTTATTTTTTAAACAACATATTTCGATAGTCGTACCATTTGATAATAATACATCCTTGCTATTAATATATTATAAAAGCATGCATTTATTAAAATTTTTGCACATCTCCTCTCTTAATCAATATATATTTATCCTTTAAACCTTTTCATTCATAGCTAGAGTATATAAACCTAATACTATAGCTATTCTCTCTCTCTCTCTCTCTCTCTCTCTCTCTCTCCTCTTTTCTCTCTTCCTTTCCATTCATTCATCTATTCTTAGTCTGGATTTTGTTTTGGAATAAATATTCATTTCCTTCACTAATACTGAAATAACTAATACAGAATAAGTTCAGAGAATCAGATGTGGATCTGAATGAATAAAATCAATATATAATTGAAGTGAAAAATTCAAATCACATCTGGCAATACATGCAAATTATATTTTCAGCATTTATTTTTAATATAAAAAACAGTCTATCTATACCATAATTACAAAATAATTTCTACATTATTTTCAAACATTGAATAGCAATCTAGTCTTTTATTTCTCCCACATTAAAAAATAAAATCATTTATAATAAGAGAAATGATTGTATGCTAAAAATCTAATTGTAATCGCAGAAAGAAAAATCAATTAGAAAAAAATAAATTTTCGATTTTACAAACTTATTAAATAGGGATTTAAAAATTGTTTCTGAATAAAATAAATTACTATAGAGACTGTTTTACAGTAAAAATAAAATAGCAGCTTTTTTGAAACAAAACAATTGGAAGCGATTATAAAAAATTAGTGAGATTAGAAAAGAAATTAAACTTTTAGACTTCTTTTAATTAGAGATGCTCAAAGTCTTCAAAAGTTCTGGCGGTATAGAGTTGTGATAGGAGTCTCAAAATCACAGGGGAAATATGCGGAATTTTTCAATAATCAAATTCTTGCAGAATTTAATTAAAAATGAGATATATATAATTTAAAAGAATTTTGGCTAATTCTGCAAATAAAATATCAGAATTTGTCATAATTCAGTGAAGTTATGATGAATTCTGTAAGAAATAAGCAAGAATTTGACAAAATTCTGCTATTTTTTAAGAATTTAGATAGAATTTCACAGAATATTCACCAAAAGACTATTTAAACAAAACATTTTGAACCTTCTACGTCGTTTTCTCAAAATATCTAGAGGATACGTCCTCGTTTTTTCTTTATCACCTCGTATTTAGTCATTTTTTAAAGGCAGGGTAAATTTTTACTATACCCCCTATTGGGCATCCTTACTTTCAATGAAACTTGCATATAATTTTTTAAATTGACATGACTTAAATTAAGAGGTTATCAATTTGATTTAAATGAATTTGATAAATTACTGCATATAACTGGTTAAAGTTTTAATCCAATTCGAAAATTTAGCAAGTAACTGAAAAAAATATTCTAGTTGTATACACTTCTTATTTATCTCTAGTTTAAATCCACTGAATAAGCTGTAATAATTGATTGCTTTTATTCTCTTAATGTTCACTGGAATCTCGTTTAATTTAATTACTTTTTTCAACTTTATTTTAAACTATCAGAGATGTTGAACTTGATACTAAACTAGCTTTTTTGAATCTTTAAAATAAGTTAACTTAACAATTCTATTTTAAGTACTTTTTTGCAATTAATAGAACAGATTTATTTCTGAATAATAGTAGTTTGTGCTAATTTATAATTTAATTCTAGTGAAGAGATCATTAAATATTTTGAGCAAATAATGTTTGGTATAAATTCAGTGTGACTTTAGTGAAATTAAATGGATGAGGATACATTTCTTCTAATTGTTTTAAATAAGATGATATATAGAAAAGTCGATGCAGAATTCAAACTTTATAGAAATAGCAGGGAAATTTTAAATAAATAATCTATATGTGAGAACCGGTTTTTCAAATAAAGAATCGCTAATAACTCCGGAATCACTGAATCCGATGTGAATCCAACAAAGACTCTAATGATAAAATTGATAAGCACTCTGATTCATCCCATATGAAGGATATTGATCCAGATATTTTCTACAAAATTCTAGCATGTTAAAATATATGTATTAATTTATATGAATAATGATAGAATCAGTAATATATGAATTAATTATTATATTATTCCAAAATTATATGTTTTCTTAAGTATCAGAAAAAATATTTATACAACTGTTCAAAATGGTTTCGAAATAAAAGAAATATTTTCAATTAGTATTAATGCAAAGCCTGAAACAAAATAAAATCGAATCGAAAAAAGCAATTAAATTATTCTTTTTTGAAACTCATTTATAAAAGCTTTAACTAATATTAGAGTCACTGAAATGAATTCAATGGTTTTAAAATTCCTGAAACCCATTTCCACTCTGTGCTAATTGGAAAATAATTTGAATTTGAATAGAGGACAATTTTCGTTAATTTGTTTCAAAGTTTTGCCACTAAAATGTGTTTTTATTTAATTAAAATAAATAGATGTTCATATTTAGACTTAAATTTCAACTTGCTTAAAGATAAACTAGGCCGCTATCCAAAAAAAACTCTAATATACTATATTAAAACGGATCAAGTTTTCAAAACTAAAACTTACTCAAAATCATTTTATTTTGTCAATCTATATAGTTAATATAACTGCCATGTTTGCTCCCAGCATTGCTCCCACCACAATATTATAAAGTGCTTTTCTGGATTGTGGTAATGAAATATATCCCGAGCTATATGTGTCCCATAACTCCAATTTAGTAATCATATCCAATAAGACTAACACTAGTGCTGACAAAATATCCAATTTATTTATAGCTCCCATAGCTATCTAATACAACAGCCCACAAACTATTGGCCTTAATATCTCCGGATCTATACATTAGTTTCAAACAGTAATCGTTGTGTAAATCAAATATAATGGGAATAAAATTGAATATATTGTCCGATTATATCCGACGATTTGATTGAATTAATCCTTGTTTTTAGGGAATATAAGAGATAGAAAAGTAATTTATTTGAAGTCTAATAATAAATAAATTCTGTTTTTATAAGTTTGCTATTGTCTGAAGTCTTTGGAAGAGATTATGGGCACAGAAATAGATCACAATTTAAGTAAATGCATGAATGGTTTCTAAATATAGATTCAAATATGGATTATATAGGAAATGATCAAAAACTAAACTCAACTCATGAGAAATATTTAAGCAATCAAAATTTACACAAAATTAATACAAAATTAATACAAAATTAATATCAAATTTAAAAATTATTAATATATTATATGCTAACACTTATAGAAATGCTTTTCAATAAAATTATTTAAAATCAATATTAAGCTTTCGGTCACAGATTAATCAAATAAAATAACATAAAGCGAAACACTATAGAAACAGGGCTAAACTATATTAACATTTGATGGTGCTCATCAATTATTAACTATACCCGATTAATTAATTTATTAAAAATTAATACTTGATTATTTAATTAAAAGACATTTAGAAAACTCACCTTCTCCAATAACACCTACAATTGCTTGACAACAAACTTGTTATAGTTTTTGCCAAATAATTTCGGGATTATAACTGAATCCCATTGTCAGGGCATTTGATATACAAATGAGACCCAATTGCATGTGAAGTCATCCACAAAATAGGGTTTTGAGAGTTGAGAAGTAATAAAAAGTGTAGGATTTCAGTGATTCCCAGATATACAGCAAGTACATTTGTATATCAAATTCCCTGAAGATGAGATTCAGTTGTAATCCCGAAATTATTTGGCTAAAACTATAACATGTTTGTTGTCAGCAATTGTAGGTGTTATTGAAGATTCAGTCATAAGCACCAAGCTATTGTCTACTAATGAGGTCGATTCCAATTTGATGGAAGACATACACAAGTATTAAAATTGACAAATTAATACATCCATTGTTGTGAACAGTTATTGATTAAATTTGCATTTCATTAAATGATATAATTTATTCAGTGCTGATTGAAGACACCAATTCATATAATGATAATTTCATTTAGTATTATAAACAAACAAAAGTCGCATTTTATCCTATTTCAGCAAATGAACAATAAATACTAATTTAGTATTCATTTGTTGGTTAAGAACAAGAGGTTCTCATATATAATGAATTGTTAGTTAGGATCAAATTCTAGAGGAGATTAAAGTGGGAATCCTCCAGAAACATTTATTGCAATAGTGGCCACAGAAGTAATCAAAATATTATAGTATGTTAGACTACATTTAAAGAATGATGATATTCATAGACAAAAATATGCTTCTATACAAATAAACAACTATTTCATTCAAAACAATGATGAAAGTTTAAACTAAAGACTGTTGCTAGATATTTTTGGAATCTAGAAATTTTGAGTTAGAAGACTACTTGTTAATTATCTCGATGTAAATTGCATCCTATAGTAAAGGAAAAAAAATAAGAATTGATTTGTAACTCAATTTCAAATATTTTAAAAAAATCTCTATTATTCTCACGATATTGCTCAATAGCATCAATGAACTAGATAATTTAATAAAATTCTTAATGAAAAGTTGAAAAAATAAAATGCATGTTTGCTATTTGAGTTTTTAAACAAATTAATTGAATCAAAACTAATTAAATGAATTCAATAGAGATTTGATTGAATTTTAAAAAGCTATTTAAAGAAATTGGAACGTTTTATTAAATAATACAATAAAATCAACACTTGAAAAAAATCTAACTTTATTTATAAAAGACAGTACAGTCAATAAAGACTTGAGAAGTTTTTTAGAAAAAAAAATTTGAAAGAAGAATGAATTACTGGTAAATTATTCATCTTTGAATTCTTATTATTTTAATATAAAAAAGATGTTTTCAAAGAGATTTAATGGTTTCTATTATTTGCATTCAGTTGGATATGTACTGTATTTATGCTTGAATTGAATCTAAAAAAATTATGACGAAATAAACTCAAATAGGATTTTGAACAGTGGTCAGAGATGGTCAGGGAAGGGCAAAATTATAAACTGATATCAGTTTTAAAACACTTTAAGGCTTCACAGATAAATTGATACATTTTAGAGATAGAACACTCCTGTGGATTTCAAGAGCTCAAAATTTCACCCCTTGTTCAAATCTTGTAGACTTCACTTAAGCCGTAGGGAAAATATTTTAACTAATCAATTTGTCATTAATTATTTTGCTACTAGCTTAAAACAAAACCTATTTTTAATTCAAACTTAATAAACTTTCAGTTTTTTTTTTTGAAAGCAGTACATATCACCGACATTATGAGATTACACTAATGTTATTTAATTTGAATAGCTTATTATTACAATTGGTGTAATACAACTTAGTACTAGATTGTAATTTAGATAAAACGTGCAAGCGTTAGGCTAAATTATATGCATCATTAATTCCAGTCATCATTTTAAAATTCATCTCACATTTTCTAAAAATTCAACATTTTAAAAATATTTGTAATTTTCTATTGTCTGATACTATTCTTAAAAATACTTACTGTAATATCACTTCTGTATAAAAACTCATTCAAAAGCCAAGACTGCATTCGAACGAATAAATATTAATGTGTGGGTCAGCGCCAGTCATAAAAATGATTCCGACATAAAATCCCGGACATAGATAAGATACTCATTTTGTATGCATAGAATAAAAATACAGTATTTGATGATATTTTTGTTTTGCGATCAGACAAACACAACAATTACATTAATTCTTTAGAGAGCACTGTATCTGACATTTAGATCTGTGATTCAAATAAATTGAATTTATTCTACTTAACAAAAAACTACGCCAACAAAAAAAAAATAGAATAAATCACATTGATATGTTTTACATTAGATTTAAAAATCTCCTAGATTACAATATCTAAAGCATAGATTAGTTTTCTATATTCATTACAAACCCATTGAAAAAATGAATTAATTATCAATTCTTCTTAAGCTTTCTGTTAATGAATTGCTGGTATTTTTTTCCCCCAAAGAAATGGTTTAAAATATATTTTAAGGCATTATTTTAAAAAAAAATTTCACTCTTCATTATAATTGATAGTTCACTCCTTTCTCTCTCTAACACTTACTTTTATTCTGTTCAGCAATTTATTTACGGTTTTAATTGGCAAAACGTGACAATTGGAGACAAATTTTCTTCTTTACTATTATCAAGAAGTGTATAATTGAAACACTGGATGAAAGGGGAATGGATTGTGTGACTGCTATTGACAAGGATTGTCTGGTTCTTTTAGAAATGCTTGAATTCAAAACTCAATTTAGTAATAGAATAGTTTATATATCTATAGGGAGCAGAAGATCAGACTTAGAAATAACGAATAGACCGGAAAATTAATCGTTCCGAGCATTGAATTGAGGAATCATATTAAACACTTCTTTGGCTGCAATTATCCAAAATAAACATTTTCTTTCAACAGAAAGAAGTCTACAATTATATACTGTAATAGACTGTAACACTGGACAGAAATAAACTTGTCAAGGTTGTTTTACATGTAGAATATGTGAATTAAAATAAGACAGAATCAAAATTCATTTGAAATGTGAAATATTTGATTTTTTATAAAAATTACTGGATTACTTTTTAATAATTATATGAATTACAAACTAAGCAAAAAAGCTAGTATTTTGTTTATAATTTCTTATCTATTTACATAGTTATTAACCTAGGCAACCTTGCCACAAGGTCGAAAAAATATTATTAATAAAGAATATTTATATTCTTAGTAGAATACAAATATAACTTACTATAGCTACTATTCTTTTATTAAATATGATAGCATCATCATCATTTCCTGATAAATTTTGAAAAATTATAATATAATATGCTATAATATTGTATACATTTCAGGGATGAGTAGAGGGGCACAGCTCAAAATGCACTCTGTTAAATTATTTAGAGATTCCGTCTATTTATCCCTAAACTTTTGATAAAAATTACAAATACTTCTCCTCCTACTCATCCTGTTGTTAAGTCTTCACATCCCTGAAACATTTGCAAAAGCTACAACTCACAGTGGTTAGCAGCCACAGCCTCGAGGTCAGCACAATTCTCATTTGACCATTCACGTTGTGTTACTCTCATTTATGTCAAAGAAGATTAAAATGTTGATATTAATCTAAATTATATCAAAACTTGTCCGTGATGAAAATCAACTTAGCAAAGGTTAAATAAGCTAAGAATTCTAATTTGAATTTATTTAATTAAAATATGATTTTTATTCTATAATTGCTAAATATTCAAAGCACATTCCTTAAAACTCAACAAGAATTGTTCAGGACAAATAGAAGATTCTCTGTTAAATGATAGTATAATCACAATTAGCATTCATCGTTCAACTGCTCATTTTGTATTCCACAGCAATATTGTATTCAATATTCAATGAATCAAAAGATTGCTTATATTTTTTTAAAGTACTTGAAAAAAGTCATTTGTTTTTATTTAATATGCATTTTATTCAATCACTAAAGCTAATGGTCTCGAAAGCGATGATCGGAGTCACTGATAGACAAACTGATGCACAGAATAAATACATATTTAACACTATTTATCTGCCGTCTAGTTATGTAAACGAAACCTTATTTTTTCCACATATCGATTGGTAAATACATTTAAGTCAATCAATCCATTCAAACGCCCTATCAGTTCGAGTCGCTGATCGTCTGAATCATCGCTTAATACTCTTGTCATTATAGCTCTAGTGTTGACTCTATTTGGGGTTTCATATGATAGACTTTGAGGGCGAATGTAATGATCATTCAGTAATGCGGTCATCGATTAGTTCAGTTAAGGAAAGGTTTGGTTTATTCATTCAAAATTAATTTTCTATTTTGTATTTTAAATGGTTTAATCGAAATCATTTGAAAATTAACTCAATTTTAACTAGATGATATGATGATCTAGGTTATAAGAAATAGAGCTGAAATAATATTATAATAAAATTTTAACTATTAATAAAACAGTCTAGCTAGACTTTTCTTCTATTACTAAATTAAATAGATATTCTAGACATATAATCTTTACAAGTAAATATTGCGCTCATAATTTTAAAATACTTGATTGCTTAATGTTTTATGCAATAGACTGTGGGACTATTGGAAACGAGAAAGGGAAATGCAGACACTGAGTAATTTATATTTTAAACATCTTATTCTTCTCATAAATTGTGCATGAAAACATCAAAAAAGTACCTAAATTGATGCTTTCTTTAAAAAATATTAGCTGATCCCTATTTATTATAGAG
>JAQFXN010000749.1:0-18946 GCA_034693365.1 Liacarus xylariae | reverse complement strand
AAAATTCATACTAATAATACAATATATTATTTATAAATATAATAAAGAGATTATAATTAATAAAGATGTGTTTTAATCTTTAATTTTCAAAATAAAAAATACAAAACTTAAAATTCTACAATTCAATTAGATGATCTGCTGTAAATTTAATAATAATTTAATTGTTGGCTATTATTCTACAAATTTTATATAGATTTAAATATTTTGTAATCTAAAATTATATGAAGTATAGATCTCAGCAAGATTTTAGTTTGTAAAATATATTAACTCGCTATAATCATATATTATTTGTATTACATGTTCTAAAAAATCACTCGTTAAAACGAGGTACTCGTTATAACCAGACTTGTTATAACAGACTAACTTATAATGAGAAATATACTATTGGTTCCCCGTTCCTGAGACCCTGCTCGTTATAATAATGAACTGGTTAACGAGCCTCGTTATAACCAGTTTTCACTGTAATTTGATTTTAAATGTTTAATCTTTATTGTACCAAATAAAATATCTAAGTTTGTAAAATATTTAGCAAAAACCGAAGTTTATTTTAAAAAGAAATTATTCCTATATTTATTCCGGAAATTTGATTTGGACAAAAATTCAGGTAAAATGATTTTAGTTTTTATAAAATTAATTTTTTTATTAGTTCTCAAAAATATTGTTCATCAAAATCGATGAGTTTTTTTTGAGGGCTCACTTTAAAATTGAAGATTTTTCTTAAATTAAATCTCGATTTAACCCTCGATTTCATCAATTTTATTACCTCAAATAACGATCGATTTGGTGAGCTTTTACCCTCGAAAATTCACATCTCTGGCTATTATTATTACCAGAGTTTAGACAATTTCGTAAATAGCACTTTTTCATGTAGCTCAGATCTTTCGTAATTACGAAATGTTCACCGATTAGAAGATAAGGATTAAAATAAAACTCCATTTCTGTTCCGAAAATTCTGAAATTTTGATTTAATTCCTAAATTTTATTTTCCTATAATTACGAAATAATTCCGAAAAACATGAGTTTATGGAGAATTTTATAGTGAAAAATGAAAAAAATCATTGTCTCAAATAATAAAATAAAAGATTTTAAGAATTGTAGAATATTTAATGAAAATTTAACGATTTAGAATGAAAAACCTTTATTCCTATATCTATTCAGAAAATTTGATGGCGTCAATAATGCAGGAATAAATTGAAGTTTTTACTATAGTTCATTTTGTTTCTTTTATTCGAATTCAGATGAATGTCCATCATAGAAATGTATATCAAATCAGATGAATTTTTAAGGATTCCCTTAAAATAATTAAAGTTTTTATTTTAAATTCCAAATTTACATTCTTTTTCTTCCGACTTTACGAACGAGATTTAACACTTTTATTCAGAAATTGTCTATTCTCTGGTTATTACTAAAAGGAAAATGACCAATTTTTTAATCAAATATTGTTTTCCAAAGTAATTTATTTTCCAAACTCGACATTTAGAGAAAATGTTGTGAAAATAGTTTTTCTTGTTTTTACAGAAGTTTTGATAATTAATTTTTATGAATATCTTTATTTAGTATTTAAGAATGAATTATAGCAACAAAAATAATAAATACAGAAAAACATATGGAAATTCATTTCATAATTGTTTAGCAAATAAATCAATGATTTTTAAATTTCTCTATATTTATAACTAAAACAATAAATTCGAAACTAAATTCATTTAATCGAGGGTTCGGTAAAAGAAAAATAAATTTATTTTTTTGAGATAAAATAAATATTTAGATATTTTTAGTTGAATATGATTTCATGAAATGCTAAATTAATGGATTCATCAATTAATTGGTTATTTAGTAGTAAATGATTAATAAAATAAACTAAAATATAAGAAAATTTAATTTGATTATTTTTTTAAGTGATAAAATCTAATACTTATAATCAAATTATAAAATATTCTTTACTTCAAACTCTAAAGATTACCAGACTTTGGAAAGTAAAGGGTAAAGTGATTTACTAAACGCATCAAAATGTCAATGGGTTTATGGCAATTGATCTGGTTTTAAATGACTTTAATAATCCTGCTTGGATTCCAAAAAAAATGATTATTTTTATAATTACTCCACTTGACGGTGGTCAAAAATTGTTTGAAACAGATTATTTTAATATTTAAATTCTATACTATAGAATCTATAGTGTTTGGTCTAATTAAACCTTGCAATTCTCTGGTTTAAATATTTTTTTGTGTTTATTATTTTAGCATAATTTATATCAAAAATACATATGAAAGAAAATGATTTGAATGAAGATTTAGATTTTTAGAATGATTAACGTTTAGAATGTTTAGATTTTTATCATATTTAACCATAAATAAAATGAAAAGTGATCTGTGCAAAATTTATTGCATTTGTTGAAATTATTTCTGAATAAATTTGTAGAAATTTGAATCTTCTGTTTGGTATATCGTTTTAGAAATTGCTGGCGATTATCATGCTCCTTTAATTCTCGCTACTCGAACAATTATATTTTTAAAAGATGATGATATCCCCCAATCTTTTCCTTCCGCATATCAGAAACAAGCATTATAAACTTGTATATCAACAAAAATGTTAAGAACTTGATTGACATTGATAATTTAAAGACCGTTTAAAAAGTGAATAACTGCTGTTCAATCAATTTATACATCAATCTGTACTCAATCTATTAATTCATATTTTCTTTATTTACAGTCTTCCAGAATTTAAAGAGGACACCATATCCAGCCTTTTCTCACTTGTCCATATATTGTTAACCAATAATGTTTTATTTCTTAATAATTTTTTAAATAGAGTATTTAAGGTTTACTCATTTGATTAGTTCTATGCTTTTTAAGATTATGATTCATTAATATTGAAGACTTTATATATTTCAAACTCATAGATGAAACCTATTAAATCTATTAGTATTGATATAATAATATGAAATATACAAGTATTTAATATTAATGAATCATAATCCTAAAAAGAACAGAACTAATCAAAGGACTGAAACTTAAATTCTGTATTAAAAATTATTGAAAAATAAAACATAATTTATTATATGTATATGGACAATTGAGAAAAGGCCGTATATGATGTCCTCTTTAAATTCTGGAAGACTGTATAATGTTTTCTATGTATATATTGTCTAAACTTACTGATTAGCGGTAAAATATAAACAACAAAATCAATTTGAGGACATTTGTTATTTTCTTCATTTGATAAATCACATAGAGTTGAGAATTTAACTTAAATTGATGAATGTTTTCAATGATATTTGACTATATATTAGGAATATATTGTATAAGACTATACAAAGTATATAACTTATCGTGTACCTCGAGTTGTATTTAAATATAGCTGGTTTGTTAATAAAGCAGTTTTAGATCCAGTTATAAATTAGCGATGGAATGTGATTCGCATTTAAAGACAAAGTTGTAAATACTCTTTATATAACATAGTTTTTCTTAAAGATTTGTTTTATAAATGAAAATTGAATTAATATTTAGCACATAATGAGTGGATATTATTAATGATGTGTTGAAAAGAGTGTGATTTAAATATGGATTGGAATAAATCGATATGACATCGGATAATATTAAGTCGTGTTTGAAAGAAATGTTTTTATTGTGAACAGTGTTTGTGTCGTTTAGTGCATCTGTTCGTTGATGTATTTGATTGTAGGGCTAATGTAATATCAATAAAATCGTCGAAATTCATCAGCGATTCAATAGAATAGTGTGAAAAACTGAGGGAATATTAGAAAAAGAAAAGTGATTTAAAGAAAGGGATGTTTTCTATAAGAGGGGAAAGAGAATGGGATGCAATTGAATACAATGCTTGGCAATGATGGTCTTGTTTTTCATTTGATTCCAATCACAGTTAAAGGCATGGAATCACAAATGGTCTAAAAATAAATGCGAAAACGGTGTGGACATCGGTTAGGAGTAGATGTTTGTATTGGGCGCACGTATATGACTGGTTCATTAGAAATGGCAATATGTTTGAATGAGAGCCTAAACAAGTAGAACACAACCATATGCTGCCACAAAATAAAAAACGATTTGATCGTTTTCGGTATCACAAGAAACATAGGAATAGAACTCTTATCAGAAATAGCTGTGCAAATGGCAAACATCTAATACAGAACTGGAACTCAAACTCGAATTCTATTTCATTGCTTTTGTTGAGTAATTTCTCAATTGGGGATCAATTGTTCATATATTTGTAGTGCGAAAACAAATTCTTCTTATGCACTGTTCAGACGTATTCCCAAAGTATAAACTTCTCGATTGTTTGAGACATGAAATACGTAAAGAAATAGATAATACCATCAGTTCTTTCATATAAAGATCAGTTCTTTAGGAATCCCCGCCCACTATTCTGTTTGAATTCTACGCCAATATATTATCCGAATATAATGATAATATATATGACTTATAGCATTCATATACCATATACACTATGGCATACACTACAGTGCAACCTAACTCTACCCGTGCTTTAAGCGCAACCGATTTAACTCATTTAAGGTATGGTATGTTATGTGAGAATGTATTCTATTTTACACTATATTAGGCAATCCATTCACTGACTCCGATCGATAACGAACGGCCAGTCTTGGCGTCAACCAGAACTGTATCCAAAGTAGAGGATATGGTGTTGAGAGCACACATAGCCCACAATAAGAGTACTGGAGAGGATATGGATGTATGGATATATGGATGGGTAGAGTGAGTCAGTGTCTCTCCTCTGTCCTCTGGCACAGACAAAAGAGAGACATTATTTTGGAAGTGAATGCGTGATTAGAATTACATGTAATGTTTTGACAAAAAGGGGTGTGGAATGGGATATAATGGGAAAAATAGAAATAAAACGTGAGCAGAGGTAACACCCAATTCTGGATACATCACGCAAAGCCCTTAAGGATTAAGCATATAATCTATTGACTCACGAGCAGAAAAGATAGGACTTTAATAAATATGGTATAAAACTTATATAACTTATAATTGATGAGCTTTTATTGGAACTGTTTTTCTAAATATGGAACCGCTCTTTATTTAGCTCTTCCTCCACTAGAGTATAGCCAAAACTGTTTAGAAGTCACAACTGTAGGCAAACCCGTATTGCAATGATTAGGTTTTAGGCAAAAAGAAGTTCACAAACTTTGGTTTCAAGTCTGGGTCTTAGTCTCAGACTTTCATCCGATTAATTTGAGAGAAGAGTTGATCACATTCTCCACTTTAAATCCTTTACTTGTTTGAAGTCATTGCGAAGTGTCTTAACTCCCGAAAGCAATTGATCAACACTTCAAAACAATATGATATATAAATGCAAAGAAGACAACAATTTTTTGCCTATACTTTCTTTTTATTTCTTCTCTTCTCTATTCATCAAACAAAATGAAAAATAAAATAAAAGTTTCAGAGAATAGGAGAGAAATAAAGAATAAAAAAGGAGGAAATAAAAAATGAGAAAAAGAAAATAAGAAGAATAACTCGAAAACACATTCATTAACTATTGAAGACACGCAAACCTTATTTGAGTTAATAATCTCTACACAACAGTGTATTAATAATAAAATACAATAATCAAAATCTCTTAAAACGTATTGACTTTTATCTCAATCTAAACTTCTTTTTTGCACTCAATTCTCGATTTTTTTATATTCTTTATTACATTTAATCTTATTGTGTAGAAAGAGATCGAAATATATATTTTCTATTTTATAGATATATTGTATATAATGTGATAAAAATTTCTAATTCAAGAAAAAAATTCTATTATAGAAAAAGACCTGGCATTTAGAAAAAGCGTGTGAGCGATATGTGTCAAATTCAAAGTTGTATTTATGTTAAAGATTTCCAACACATGAAGAGAGAGAATGTGAGCACAAAAATGTAAATACGATTATATGTGAAGTACAGTAACGACGAAATTCTAGTGAAGCACAAGAGAGGAATAGAGTGTATTCAAGCATTACAATCAAGTGTAGGCATTGAAAAAACTTGAGGCTTAACATTTCAATGGCACTGATGCCAGTGATGCCACTGTTGCCAATGTTGCCAATGTTGCCACTGCTGGCATTCTCACATGTGCTCACATCTGATGGTCCACTATATGTCTCAGTGTCTCATAGTTTCGAAAATCTGTTTCAATTTTTTTCTTTAGTATAAAATGTTCACTCATTCCAACACAAAAAAATGTTTTCAATAGCAGTGATGATAAAAAAAGTTATGTTTAGAATCTCAACGAAGTTGTGACAAAAAAATAAGGTCACAATAGGTTTAGTGAACTTTATATTCAGTTAATGGCTATTTCTCATTGCATTAGCATTGGATAGAAAGCAAAGAAATATTCCGTTGTATTACTCGATTTCAATCTATGCTTCGATCATAACTGTACTCAATTGCCTCGCAGTCCATATAGTCATACAGTCTGTCCATTTAGCTTTTATAACACTACAACTGAGAACTGAGCACATGTGTCACAGTCCTCTCTCTCTCTCTCTCTCTCTCTCTCTCTCCTCTTCTCTTCTCTCTCTTTCTTCTCCTCTCCTCTCCATCTCTTCTTTATTCATTTGGTCGAAATGCAAACCGAATAAAAGTGAGATCAGGAAAGAAAAGAAGAGGAGTGAGAGGTTTTTATTTATGTAGAAAATAGGGAATTGGAGAAGAGGTATAGAGAGCTATTGCAAACATCTTTGCGAAGGAGAGATCGAGTCTTAGTTGGAGTATTGAAGGGAATGACTGGTTTGGAGTGAAGAGTACTTTTGGCAAATGGTAAGCAATACAAACACGACAACTGAGACAGAGAGGCAACTCAGCGGTGCTGTTGATGACAATAAGCACTGTTTACACGGATAGTATTATCCCTGTATTATATACAGTATATTCTGTTATATATAGAGTTGGCTATTAAGCGACCGAATAAGAAAAAAAGCAGAAGATATGAGCGAAAGCATAGATAGGCATAGATAGTATGGAAAGCATGCGAACCATCGAAGGCACGATTCATCTATTGTTTAATACAAATGTTTAGAAACGGTTCGATTGTCTCAGATGTGACTTCTATTTACTCAGTTTTTATTTTATTGTCATTTGAAAATTGCCAACTCATTCAAGTCTAGCCCGCATAAGCACTGGCACTGTTGTACTCTTTCCAGTCTCTGATTGTTTCTTATTCTGTCCGTTCACTACATTCACCAAACGCTAACTTAATTGAAGTTTTGGTCTCTTCTAATGTACTGTAGAATTAAGGACTAGTCGTTGAAAATGTTTCTAAAAGTTTAATGCATTTAATGCATACAAACACAAAAACTGCATTCAATGTTAGAAAATTAGAGCAAAGGCTATACGTTTAGTAATACTATTCCAGTATTTCATAATTTCATTGGTAAATATTTGTCCAATTGCACAGTCATATCAGTGCTTCACATTTCTCTATTAATCCCTCCGATAAATAAACGTTTTTTCTACTTTAAACAATTCATCACACAATTCAATTAGTGATTACTATTATATTCGATAGAAAAACAAAATACAAATTAATAAAATTAACACTAAAATGAATATTTAAATCTAAATTAAATCTAAATAAAAAAAATGAAACCATATATTAGTTCTTACATTATTAGATCATTTTTAGGAAATTGTAATATTTTTCACATAATTGATTGAAAATATTTTGGATTTCAATTGGGAATTAGAGAGAGATTAGAAAAAATAATTTATTATATCATAAATTTTTAGTAATGTTTGTTTTAAACTTTTCAATTTATTTTACTCGTTATTCACTTTAATCTCAATAATACATTTCAGGGAATACCAGCGCCTGAACAGTATTTTGAAATGCTCATTTTCAGACAGTTTTGAATCCTCGCCCCCTATATTCTTAACTTTTGACTATCTCTGATTGTCAAAATCATTCAATGATATAATATTGAAGTTTAAACTTTTTTCTATTGAACATATTTTTGCTGATATAACAATATTTTGCTGTCAAAAACTTATTTGTAGAATTTGAATATGATTTGAATTCATTATTAAGTTATAGATTCAACTTAGATATCCTGTTCCGGGTTATGAAGAAATTTATAGATATTTATATCACTGAAAATATTTAAATGTATTTTTGTGTCATTTATTATACCAAAAATATAACTTAATATTGAGACAACACGTCTGATAATCAATTAGTATCTGTTAAAAGCTTTCAACTAAATCCGGTGCAAATCATTCAACTATTAAATGTTTGAAAAATATGTATTAAACACGATATGATATAATGGAGTGTTTTTTGGGCTGATTTAATGTTGTCTTATAGCAAGTGAAGAAATATTACTGATAAACATGGCTTAGAGGAGACATCATCTCCAATATGAATATTATATCAATCTTTAAGCCCTGTATTTATTGGCACATTTATGCTAAATCTTAAGTTACCCAATGTTTTGAGGTTAAAAATATTGTTGTCTTTCTATTGAAATAAAAAAAAACTTTTTCTCAATCTTTTGACGTTTAATTTTGAAAACATATATTGGAATACAATTTCAAACAATTTATGTCAACTATTGTTATTGTTATGAAAACTGTTTTTAAAATTAAAATAAAGATGTATTTGCAGGGATGCGGGAGTAAAGTTTGGAATAAGGATCCCATGAGATCTCGCATTCCATCCGAAATTGACTTTCACTTTCTCCTCCTTATAAACCATTTTAAATCCATTAATTATATTCCAATTAATCCATTAAAAATTAAACCATAAATCAATTGATACAAATTCTGCCAATTTTTTTTATTTGGTTTTTATCATTTATCTTAGAGTTCACTTAATTGAAGTTGATATCAATGGTTATTTGGGCCAATACTTATACTTAGACAACATAGACAGTGTTGGGAAGAATAATATGTTCCTTACTATCTTTATCTATCTTATTATGTACTTTTCTACTTATCCAATCTTGTTGTAATTGTTGGAATTCTATTAAAGTGGTAGATATTTTTCAAAAAATAACCACTGATGTTTTTCATAATAAAGTAGTTGAACGAATGTCAATATAGTAGAAAAACAATACCTATTTTAGTCGAAGGCGTCCACATCTCTGTCTATTTCTTATATAAAACATTTGACTTTATTCGCTTTTAATTCGATAAAACATTTTGGAGAAAAATTGTTTTCAATTCAATTGAAAAATTTGAAAGATTAATGCAAACCAATCGAAGTATAAATGAGTTGAAATAAAAGAAACATTTATTTTGTGGATTCAATTTCAATCATCTGAAACAAGAGTTTTTCCTAGAATTTAATTGAATTATTTTACTTTGAGGTAAAATTTTATTATAAAAATAAGAATTAAATTAAAATTTTCTATCAAATAAAGTTGGAATAAATTGTTTTAAATTCATTTATCTCTGACAACATTTCTCATTATTTTAGGTTTTGTTTTCAATGGAGAAAATTGAAGTTTTCTATTCTTAAATTTGGGAATATTTCGAAATTTATATTCAATCGATATCACAATTTTAGTGTATTGTATATAAGTTTAGTATAACAGAGAGTATGGAGAACTGGTATAGTAATAATGGGAATGTATTTTATTCTGTCGTGTTTTGAATAGCTATCGACTAATATTTTTTCTGTTGACCTAAACTACAAAATAATTCGATTTGTATTTATCTGTTTCTAATAGAAAATAGATTTTTATTCTAACAGTTAAGTTAAGCAAAACATTACTTATATTTTTATATGAGATTTATTTTTCTGATTAGACTTTTTATTACTTTTCATATAATTCAGACGACAATGCAATCTATTGTAGTAGTTATAGCGCTGGGCCTATCAGTGCTGGTATTCTGGTTTGCAATTGCTTACAAAACGATTGTTTTCCTATCAATTCTGAATCTTCAACTCTATTACTATTATCAGTTGTCCCTAATTTTTCGCCTTTTCCTTACTATAGTCGCTAACCTGAGACTAATTTTCTCTCTTTCTTTGCCAATAGTATTGACAATATATCTAACAATAGAATAAAAAATCGAAACCAAAAACACAATCACATAAAGAGTAGAGATTAAGTAAGTATTGAATTGTATAGTTATAGTGTTGGCCACAATCAACTTTATATACTAATAATTGTACACTACATACTGTACACTACATGTGCTGCTTATGGAACAGACACACAGAATAATTGTTATATTAT
The DNA here is from genome assembly GCA_034693365.1 of Liacarus xylariae. NCBI lineage: Eukaryota > Metazoa > Arthropoda > Arachnida > Sarcoptiformes > Liacaridae > Liacarus > Liacarus xylariae. The sequence continues at coordinate 8,748 of JAQFXN010000749.1, read as the reverse complement.
ATGCAATTTTTTGTGGCTAACAATGAATTGCCAACAAATTATTTTCAAATTATCAATCATTTATTACATTTTCTCTCTCAACCATTAACTCAACCGAATAATTAATGTAATTGTAATGCCTTTTGTTATTGCATTCGTATATAAAATATTCATTTGAATGAAAAATATAGCGACAAAAGTGCACTAAATTTTGTTTTCTAAGACTCCGACACAATTGACAAATACATCAATAGATTGAGTGCTCGAACACTGTTTTTCAAATGAGAATATCATTTAAGTGAAACTCAAAAAGAAAAAATAAATTTTTTGCTTTACATTATGGAATTGCCAAGGTGCTTCATTCAAACATAATAATATAAGTAGTGTTTCTAATTTCGGTCGTGAATTAAGCTTAATTTAAGACTTTATATTTAAGCCATGAATTATAAATTTTTTTAAAAGTTACATATTATTAGTTAATTTGACCAGGTATCTTTTATTTAAATAAAATTGGTAAATATAATCGCTGTAATAAAAATAAATACATAAAATTTAGCAATTATAATCATAATTTCTGATTTTTCGTTTTAAAAAAATTAAATATAAAATAGTTTTTCAATTTCATATTTTTAAAAATAATAAAGTTAGGCAAAAATTATATAATTAAAATCTACAGTGCTTTACAAAAATAATACCAAGATTCTTCATTACTTTAACATTAATTTCTTGGTATTATTTTTGTGAAGCTCTGTATTTTGTACATTACTAAAAGGAATTTGCAAAATTATGATATTCTTTGTATGAAATAATCAAAATCTTAATTTACGCTAAAACGTGAATTAAAACAAAATTTTATAATTTATATAAAATATGAGGACGTGGTGTTCGAGGAAGTATCTACGACCCGGCTAAACTATTAATATCTAATTTGGACTGTATTTAAAAATTTGCTTTTCTTTTGAACCAATAGTTGGTTCTTTCTTCAGAACATTGCAAGATTAACCACACATGTCCTCAAAGTCCCAAAAAGAAATATTTCTAAATTTATATCTCCTTGATGACCCATATTTTATGTCTCAAAACACACATACGGACCTTCCATGCCTTCCATCATAAATACAATTGACATTTTCCAAACGAATCATTCGAAAAACATTTCAGACTTTCTTTTTAGTCGTTTTTGTTGTCATTGATGAGGCATAAAGTGGAATATTATACATGAATTCCAATCTTCTGCAATATATTTAGAAATTATTGGTATTTTTATATTCGGATATACAGCCGTCCAGATTCTAAAGTTTTCGCCATCTCAGGCCTTGTCAGACCTCAGTTGTCCATATATTGTTAATCAATAATGTTTTATTTCTTTATAATTTTTTAAATAGAGTATTTAAGATTTAATCATTTAGTTATTTCTATGCTTTTTAAGATTATGATTCATTAATATTGAATACTTTGCATACAGTATATCATACTCATACATAAAACCTATTAAATCCATTAGTATTGACCAGACCTTCTCTCGAGATACCTAAAATGCGGTTTTCCAAAAAAATATGTTGATATACAGGATAGTATTATTAGTTAAGGGATTTGTGTAAAGTTGAAATAATGATGCAGTGGTTCAGTGAATAAACATATATAATATTTATTAAATTCATTGATTTTAGTGATGATTCAAATTTATTAAACTTATTTAAAATACATATTTAATACAAATAATGAGTTAATGTAAGAGATAAAAAAATGACCTTTATTCCACTGAATTTTCAGGATATTATTATATTTTAATTATTTTCTCCATAATTTCAAACGACTCTTAAGAATAATAAAAAAATATATAATAATTGTTCTATAAGTCTAGTGACGTCTCATAACTATCAAAAAATTTAAATATAGTTATGGGCGATTTCTGTTTTGTCCAAAAATACTAAAAAATCAATTCAAAATTATTGTTATCTTCAATTAGACTCAATAATTATATATTATAGGGAATCACAATTAACTGTGTTTATAATTTTAATGCAAATAAAAGTGATATAATTAAGGAGTTTGAGAACTCGACTGCAACTGATGTCAAATCATTAAAAAATGTTATTATCCGAAAATCGATGAAGAATTATTGAAATTTGTTTCAACAGCTGCGGCCAATGGTTTACCGATTAATAAAATGAATCTAAAGGAAAAAGCTATCTCATTGGCTAAGAAATTAAATTATGCAGATTTTAATGGATCGAATGGTTTTATAGAGAGGTTTAAAAAAATAAATGCAATTATTTTTGAGACAATTCATGGAGAAGCGAATGGAGTACCGGATCAGCTCTGTGATGACTGGATTAACATAAAATTAACAGAAATAGTGAGCGGTTACAAACCCGAAGACATTTTTAATGGAGATGAATTCGGTTTATTTTATAGAATACCGCCTAACAAGTCATATACAGTCAAAGGGCAAAATTTTAAGTCAGGAAAGAAGAGTAAAGAAAGGATTTCAGTCTTAATTTGTGCGAATAGTTTAGGAACGGAAAAGCTTAAGCCTATAGTTATTGGCCGATCCCGTATGCCGAGATGTTTCCGGGGAAAGTCCACCGTTCCTGTCACGTATCGATATAACACGAAGTCTTGGATGACTTCAGAAATTTTTATTGAATTTCTTCAAAATCTTAATAAAAAAATGAAACAAAACGGAAGAAAAATTGCATTAATAATAGACAACTGTTCAGCTCATCCACCGATCGCATTATCTAACATTAAATTAGTTTATTTGCCACCAAATGCTACTTCAAGATTACAAGCGATGGATATGGGAGTGATTCACACTTTAAAATCTCATTACAGGCGAAGACTTGTGCAGAGAATGTTAGCTATATTTGAGGCTAAAAAACAAATTGATTTTAAAGACATTGATTTATATGAGGCTATCATTATGTTATCGAATGCATGGGATTTAATGAATGCAAGTGTAATAAAAAATTGTTTTATTAAAAGTGGACTCAAACCAAATGAAGACTCATTAACAGAAGTAATGACAACAGAAATCTCAATTAGTGAATCAGACGACTCACTTTGGGGGGAGTTCGCAGAATTAACAGATTTGTCTCATTTAAGTTTTAATGATTTTGTCGAATTTGATGATAATATTTCAGTTTTTAGTGAAACCACAATTGTGTCAAACAGTGAAACACAATTAAGCGAATCTATTAATATGACACAAGATTTGAATAGCGATTCAGACGATTGTCAAGAAATGGATACCGAAGAACCCGTTCGACTAAATGATGCAATTAATGCTATCAATATAATTAGAAAATATATTGCACAATGCAATGCATCAGAATACTCATTCGAATTAGTTAACAAATTAGAGAACGATATCTATAAAAATAGAATTAAAACTTCAAAACAATCAAAAATAAAAGACTATGTTATAAGACAAGAAAATAAATAACTATTTATTATCCAAACTTTATTTGAATTGAATAAAAAAGAATTGATTAAATTTTGCTTATTTTTTAATTTTCGATATAAGGAAAATTCGATTTAAGGAAAATAATCTACCCGCACCGAGAATTTCCTTAAATCGGGGCCCCATTGTATTTTAGTGTTGGAGATGCTTTTTACCTTATAAGAGTCTTCCAGGAAAATACAGGAGAAAGAAAATCTGGGAATCTCTAATCAGATAGACAGTCCTCTAAAAACAGCAGATAGCGAATCGCTATGAACAATGGATACCAATCCATGTATGGTCTCAATTCAATTGAATGACTGAATGACTGAATGAGTGATGAATTTGGTTTATTTTGAATATTTTATCCAATTTAGTGGTAAAACACATAACAAAACAAACAATTTTCCGCTTTTATTACAGCAATTCATTGAGTCATTAGTTTTCAGTCATTTTAGAGTTTGTTATAATTGAATAAACAATAAATTGTTATTAAATTAAATGAAATTCAATACAATTTATTTAAGTTTAGGTCAATTCTTATCTATTCATTGATCACAACTCAGATTACAATTATTATTCAATACTTAGACTTATATTTTGATATCAATTAACACTAAAAACACATTGAAATGGATATGAAATGGGAGTTAAAGGAAATGTTTGATTCACTGGTGTCGGCGCCTAAATATCATTTAGCACTCGAGGGATGTCTTCTGATGTGTGTCTTATGGCTTATATTCCATAAGAGCTATAAACCCGAGTCCTCTAAACTCACAGAAAAGGTTAGCATTTGATTGGTTTGGGTTTAAACACTTATTTTCAATTGTTTTATAGGAAAAGGAGGAACTGATAAACGAGTGGACACCCGAACCATTAGTGCCGGACACACCTCCAGATCACTACGCCTTGAATCCAAGAATAGTGACCTCAAAGTTGGGCAAACGTATAGTAGTTGACGGAACCGATTGTCTCAATTTGGCGACTCATAACTACTTGGGTTTTGTTGAGAACGACAAGTGCATTGAATCCGCAATTAGAGGATTGCGAAAGTATGGCGTCGGCTCCTGTGGGCCAAGAGGTTTCTACGGCACAGTCGGTCTGTCTTCACTCCCATTGAAGCCCACTATAATTGAGAACTCAATTTATTTAATTTGCATTCAATTTAGACATTCATTTGGAATTGGAGTCAAGAATTGCAAAGTTTATGGGCGTTGAAGAGGCAGTTCTTTACTCCTATGGCTTTTCTGCCATTTCCAGTGCTATACCCGCCTATTCCAAAGTGGGAGACGTTATCTTTGTGTTAGTCTTATAATTGAGTCAAACTATTAATTAATAATGTATTTAACCCTTAATTAGAGACGAAGGCGTGAACTTTGCGATACAGCAGGGGTTGATTGCATCGCGCAGTAAAGTAAAGTTCTTTAAACACAATGACGTCGAAGATCTTCACCGTTTGCTCGAAGAACAGGCAGATATTGACCGTAAAGTAAGACCTAATGTGTTTTGTAATTGAGTTGATTTCGTTTGATATTAATGTCAAATATTTTTATTGTAATTAAAAGAACCCAAAGAAGGCGAAAGTCACCCGACGTTTTCTGGTTGTCGAAGGCCTTTATATAAATTATGGAGATATCTGTCCCCTTCCAGAACTGGTATTAAAGCTATTATTGTCTATTTATTGAATAGTTGTTCAAAAATGAATACATTTATAGCTCGAACTCAAAAAGAAATATAAGGTTCGGATGTTTATCGACGACACCTGTTCTCTCGGAGTTTTGGGCGCTAATGGACGCGGAGTTACAGAACATTTTGGGGTTTCAGTGAATGATATCGATATGATTTGTGCCACTTTGGAGAACGCAATGGCAGCTTATGGTGGCTTTTGTTGCGGAACCAGTTTTATTGTAGACCACCAGCGACTCTCTGGACTCGGGTATTGTTTCTCCGCATCTTTACCTCCACTCCAGGCGGCCGTTGCTCTCACTTCACTCGACACTATCGAAAAGGACAATTCGATTATTGAAAAATTGAGACAAAATTCCCAAACAATGCATTCATTACTCAAAAAGTAATTTTTAAAAAATTAATCATTTTATTGAATCACTTGAAGACTGTATTGTGTCAGTCATTGAGAAATACTTTTTATTTATAAGTTATTTTATTTCGATAGCATTCCTTACATAAGAGTGGCCGGGGATTCCATTTCACCCATAAAGCACTTGAGATTTGCCAACAGTAGTAGTAATGATCCAAAACGCGAGACTAAGAAATTGGAAAAAGTTGTCGATTATGTAAGACTTAATCCAATAGTTTTATCCAATAATTTAATAATTAAATCCACGTTTAGGCACAGGAAAGAGGATATGCGCTTACAGTCGCCCGATATCTGGACCAAAGCGAACATCTGCTGCCGGAGCCCAGTATTCGCCTTATAGTGACCGCTATATTGACCGACGAAGAGATGAAACAATCGTCTGAATTGATAACTCAATCATTCGAATGGGTTTTGAATTCATATTAAACTTATTTTTATAATAAAATTGTTTTCAGACATTGAATTTTCATTCGACAAAAAATAAGTCATATTTATTGTATTGAAAAATAAATTAAATAAAACACAAAAGCTTTGGAATATAAAGCGATAATTAATATAATAAAAAAAATTGTAATTATTATTATCGATGAAAACGAGTTTAAAAGTTTAATAATAAATGCCATTAAGTCTTATAAAAATAATATTTTTGATCGTATTTTCCATTTTTTCATGATTTAGTGATTATATTATAAAAAACATTTCGATTAAAGTTTTAAAATAAGAATTTCATAAAAATATTTTGTATTTAAAGTTTCAAAACTGAATTGTATTTGAATTTAGATTTGTTGGTAAAAAGTGGTCGCAATTTGTTCGTCGTTTTCATTGATATCAATACTGACTTCAGATCCGATATCTATGGGCGCACTTCCCGCCAATTCCATCAAAGCCAGGGCTCCCATTATTTTTTCCCTGTGTTCGCTCATATCGTTTTCCTCGTCTGCCTCGGCGTCCAATTCTTTGTGCAATTTTCTTGCGACCCGAACCACATGTCCGCCGCTATGGCCTATGTGTGCGATCACAGACCGACGCGAATCCTTTCGTTTATCGGTTTTTGTCTTTTTCTCACATTTGTTGCTATTATTCACTGTATTTCCGATATTTTTGTTTACTTTCAATACTTTAGTCACCGATGAGTTGTGTTCGTCATCCGAATGACCACTAATACGACGAACGCCTGACCGCGGGTGAAGACTACAGCGCCGGTTGGCGTGAGTGAACCGATTGGAACAGCCTTTCAATTGAATTCACATTCAATACTAATCTTTGGGACAATTATTGAATATAAATACCGATTTGGGCGCAAATGAATGGCTTCTCTCCCGTGTGTAGTCTCTGATGTGTCCGCAATTGACCCGATTGTGCGAACGCGCGGCCGCAGTCGGGGTAATCGCACTTATAGGGTCGCTCACCGGTATGGGTCCTCATGTGCGCCTGCAATGACTTCTCCCGCGGAAACACTCGGTTACAGACATCGCATTTGATGGCTGAGGGAGAGGTCGAACCCGAGAGGATCAGACCTGTGATCTCCTCAAGTCGTGGTCGACCTCTTTTGGTGGAACTGGAGTTCAGGTCAAATGGATTGGGAGATGTGGATGAGTTGGAGCGCCAGGCGTTGGGCACAGGACTCAATTGGATGGATTGGGCCGAGTCTGACCAGAGCCAGGGGTAGAGCAAACTGTTGTCTTTGCCAATCGGTGACGACATTTCCCGGTTATTGTTGTCGTCTTTGGCCGAATAGACAATCACTCCTTTTTGGGACATATTTTCTGAATAACTATTTGTTATTAAATGTCTATTAATTTAAAACTCAATTAAATTCTCTGTTATTTAAAAGTTTTCACTTCAGCTGAAACTCATATATTGTTTTACACATAAAGACCAATACATAGACCGCGCAATACATTTGCGCCTCTTTTTCGAGTTTAGCGCCAATACATACGCACAGACACTGTGTCTGTTGCCTAACATTAAAGGCACACAAAACACAAAACGGATTTTAAATATACTATAAATTACGTCAGTTTTCCCTTTAAATGAATTTAAATTAATCCAAATATTTAACGAAATGTTTTTTAAATATATTTATTATCGAAAACTCAAATACATATCAATGCCTATGCAATCAAACTATGAAACAACAAATATTAAAACATATTTGCAAAATAGTATCAATATTTTCTATAATTAGTTGAGTTTAATATAGAAATTAGAGATAAGGATATAGTCTTATAGTACTGTAGTATTGTATAAATTACATAAAATTAATTAGTTTTCAAGTTATGGTTTGTTTGGAGATTTCATTTTTTCAATGCTATTTAAATTGATTACTAATCAATGACTACTCTATCATATACTCTACACTGACTCGAGTCTAGACAACTGACTCTATGAATGTATGAATCAAAGGTCTATTTCTAGATTAACTCCAATTCCATATGTGATCTATGGTTATGATTACAAATATGACATCAATTAACAAATAATTGTACAATCTTTAATTCCAAGTTCATTTAAACTAATATCAAATTAAGTAGAGATTCATTAACAGTCTTAAAGTTTAATGATTTGCTTAAATATAAGTCTAATATAATATTAGTTTAAATCAATAATATGTCTGTTTATTAATCATTTCAATTACGAGATTAAAGTAAATTAGTTTTGAACTCTAAATCTACTGCACTCGCACATTATAATTAAGTAATTATATCCAGGATCATTTTACAATAATTAAAGCTGACGTAATTGATTGTGTGCTAAAAATGTTTAAGTCGATTTGCCCGCCATTTAAATGTTTTGTTTTCTATGTAAACTTCCAGGGCTTGGATTTTATATAAATGCATTTCAGTCCTAAATGCACTAGGTTAGGTATATTTAGAGATGTTCTTTGCCATTCTAGATCAGATAAGCTTTCACATTTAGTTACAAAACTGTATTGTCTAAAATCTATTGTATTTTTTGTTACTAATTGTGAAAGCTTATCTGATCTAGAATGGCATCGTACAACTCTGGGTATATTTAAAAAGCAATTCTGAAAAATTAGTTTTCACTGGGATTTCTAGGAGGTGTAGCCTGGAATACCCCATATCGCTTTGACCGAATACCCATATAGGCTATGTGTGAGATAATAAGCAACTTTTAGGAAAGCATTGAATTGAATTGAATTGAATTGAATTTTATTTATGACACCGCAAGACGTAAGCTGAAGCTTATTTTCAGTACAAGCAGT
>JAQFXN010000748.1:0-18947 GCA_034693365.1 Liacarus xylariae | reverse complement strand
ACAGGCCATAATAGTACCAATAATAGGAAGTTCGTTGTATTTGAAGTGCTTCGGCGACCTATAAGATGTGTAATAGCATTATGGAATTCTCCTTTTGAAAATGAGTTAATATATTTTCTCATGTGTGCAGATTCCATGCACAGTTAGTAACACTCAAATTCGCTGCTCATCGTAGAAGCAGCAACGGTTAAAGATATGGATGAGTCGCCTTGGTCTGTAATGTGAAATCCAGTAGACGGATACGCCCTATTAGAACTCTAGAGGTTACGGATATTGGAGATCGGTTTTGCAAAATATCCAAAAAAGGAACCGGATTGCAAATATATCTACTTCTGTGTCACGCACAGTCGTAATTAAACAATATGTAAAGATTGGAGTTTCATTGCTCGATCCGAGACAAGGGTGCAGATGTTGTTGATAACTAAAGCTCGCAAGAAGAGGAGGGTGATACTTAATGGGAGATCAGGCACGGAAATGGGTCTATTGCCGCTAAATACTGAGCTTTGAGATGCCAGCTTAAGAAGGGTTTTTCATATAGACAGCCAAGACCACGAAGATGTCACAGGGGAGTTGGTATAAACGTTGCGATATTGCCTCTTCTGTTTTTCCAGATTCAAATCAAATCGAGATGGACTGGTTTGCAGACAATTTGGAGACTCAAAGATAGCAAGATCACGTGATTTCATCTGCAGGCTTGTCGATAAAACAGTCCCGGATTGCCGTCTAGCCAGTGCGAAACGGTGACAGCTCCGGAACTGGTTTATCGATCAGATTTCCAATACCTCGGGACTGTACCCCGACCGACACGAGGCGATCACAGATATAAGAGTTGTGCAATTGATTGTATTATGTTTTGCTTTAATTTAAATTGAGTGACGGATAGGTGTGAAAGGAGATTAATGTTTGCTGACCCCCAATCCCGACCGTAAAGGATAAACGGTTACTAAAATAAATAAATGAATGAAAGAGATGTGATTTGAGTAATCAATGTTAAAGAAATAATGAATGATTTTGTTAATTGTTAATAAACCTCATATCTTTTTAAAACTATCATTAATAATATTGATGTAAACAACATTAATACAGAGTGAATCAAATGATGAAAATGAAGAATTATGATTATCAAGAAATTTTAATATAGTTATGGGTGATTTCTGTTTTGTAGGAAACTCCAAAAAATAAATTCAAAATTATTGTTATCTTCAATAAGACTAAATAATAGCTCTTAATGTCAAGAAAGTAATGAGATATACAAAAAATTTATATTGATTTTATAGCCTCTTATACTATACTAAGTATAATATATGAACTTATAATTTCAAATAAAACTAAATCTCAAATTTGGTTAAATTCTAATAATAAATAACAACATAGTTTTCTAATAAGTTTTCTACTTTTATACTAATATTTCTAAATTCATTTCAAAGTTTATTTTTTTGAATAAAACGTTTTTTATAACAAGATTTGTATATATAGTTTGGAGATTTTTCAGATTTGAGCGGTTTATTTGGTTAACTATATTTTCATTTGATTATAATTATGATTCTAAAAGCTCATATGCAAGTTTGAATTTAGTTTATGATTTCAAGGAAATTTTATATCATTATGATAATGTAAACAAGAAAAAGTGCTTGCCCAAAAAAAATAAGAAACATATAAACGGTATATAAAGTGATTTATATAGACTTATATTTTTTCATATCAGTTTTGTATAGAAAGAATTTATTCGAAATCTAATTTTAATTTATTATACTTTAATGTCTAGAATTTGATACATTATTAATCATTTATCTGAATATTCAAATGAATAATGTATTAATCAATGACTTTACTATTGATGTGACCATTAGAAGTAAAATTCCTAGAAAGTCAAAGTAAAAATCAAGCATGCAGCAGTAAATCAGGGGAACAAGATTACGTTGTACCAATTTTCAACGTGAATCCTACTCAGCTAGCATCATTTTATGTGGTGTATAGAGGTGGCCATCCGTGCACTCACCACTCAGGACCGGGCATCGGTTCCACAACTGGCTTCATCGGGAGCCCAACGTCGCTTTTTGTTTTAATGTCGATTCGGCTTCTGTGGAAAGATTAAGAGTTTGCGGAGAGCGGTCTTATGCTTATTCTCCAAGAAAGACACGACAGGGACTGTTGATTAAAATACTTTATTAGACACCAAATTAAAAATAGAAGAAAAAACTCAACGAATAATAGTTTGAATACATGAACTTAAATACTGCTATAATCAGATAAGATTGCCTCTTAGAGTGAGCATGTTTTACAATGAACTGCAAAATGGAATCGAATATAATAGAAATTTAAATGACATTAATCTGAATTATTTGATTTATTATTTAGCAGATATCACCCTGTGTACAAAATTATAAGCTTTACTGAACCCAAAGTGCATGATATGAAAGTACCAATTATTCAGAAAGCAATTTAAAAATTTACTGTGAATAAGAATTTAGAATATCTTTGAATATGCAGTATTACCAGTGTAATTTTTTTTGCTCATCAGTAGATTTGAAAATAATTTTATAAATTGAATCAGATGGAATTAATAATTTTAAATTTCCATAAATTTATTTTTTAATTTTAAAAAAATGTTTATTTATAAATATCGACACATTTGAAAGGAAAAATTGTTGAATTCAATTATTTGTTAATTTTTAAAGAATTGTATATAAATATATTCAGAAATAAAACTTATTTTAATTCTACAGTGCAGAATCATTTTAAACTGGACAGGCAAATGCTTTATTTTTACTTATTATTTAAGAGTTTTATTATTCGATTAATTTTTGACCGAAAAATTAATATTGATATCAAATATATAAAAAATACACAATTTTTTATATCTTTATAAGAATTAGTCAGTTTTCAATCAAATTAATATTTTGGTTATCGGTCACACTTTTGTCAAATATACAACACTCATAGCTAATGAGCAAAAATAAACTATTGCTCCGTCCAGTTTAAAATGTTTCTACACTGAATAAATATTTTATATGTTTACAAATCTTTTCCTCAAAAAATAATCATAGTAGTTTGGACGCAAAACAAGCATATTTACGGTTAGATTAGGTTCTAAAATATTCTGTTTGTCAATATTATTTTGTAAATAGATTTCAAAATCTTTAAGTTTTTGCATAAATCGAACAAATATTAAAAAGATGTCGGTGAATCCCATTTGTTCACCAGCACACATTCTGCGTCCTATACCGAATGGCACAAATGCACTTGGTTTTAATTCAAGAAATTTATTTTCTTTGTCCAAAAATCGTTCAGGCTTGAATTTTGTTGGATTTTTCCAATATAAATCACTCATCAGAATTGCATTTAAATTCACCATAGCTAATGTTTTCTTAGGTATATTATAATCACCTTAAATGGTAATTTCAACGATTATTTAAATTTTAATTTCTATCATTATAAATTAGCATAGATATAAAATAATAAACCTAGATGTCAGACAATTTTATATTTTAAATTAATATATTGTATAATCAGTTAATAGTATTTTTACAATAACATAATATTTACTACAAGAAAGGAGTTTTCAATTGCAATTCTTTCTTAAATGTTTTACTTAATGTAATTAAGAGTTAATTTTGTCTTATAATTATAATCAAATGAAAATATAGTTAACCAAATAAACCGCTCAAATATGAAGTCTCCAAACATAAACAGGCGTTGTTATAAAAACGTTTTATTCAAATAAAATAAACTTTGAAATGAATTTAGAAATATTAGTGTAAAAGTAGAAAACTTATTAGAAAACTTTGTTGTTATTTATTATTAGAGTTTAACCAAATTTGAGTTTAGTTTTATTGGAAATTATAAGTTCATAAACTTAGTATAGTATAAGAGGCTATAAAATCAATATATTTTTTGTATATATAATTACTATCTTGGAATTAGGGCTATTATTAAGTTTAATTGAAGATAATATTAATTTTGAATTGATTTTTTAGAGTTTTCTCAAAATCAGAAAACATCCCATAACTACATTAAAATTTTATTATACTTATTATTTTCAACTAATTATAAATTTATTTGTATTAGTTTAATATGAAATGCAAACATTACAATAAATTGAAATATAATATTTAAGAAAGTCATTTGTTTAATTTACGTAATTGACACATGGTACAAAATTACACAAATGAAAAAATGTTTTATAACTAAAAATCTGCCTAAAATGTAGCAGAGTTGTTCCAAATATCCGAAATGTCCGAAATTTCGGAATTTGCCTATTCAACTAGAAGTTTCTGATAAAGAATTCTATGCATATTTTTATTGGAAACTGAATTTTATTTACTGATGAGGAAAGTGTCCCGGAGCGCCGCTCTGGATTGTGGTCACATTTTCTTCCTAAATACATTGTTGTATATGTATGTGAAAACTGAAAATATTTTTTGCTTAATTTGATTAGGGGAAAATTTGGCCCTATTGTAAGTTTTTAAAATGCATACAGAATAGAGAATCATTACTTACAATTGAAAGATATTCTGATGTATACCGAGTTAAGCAATCAAACTGTTATGGTTTGGAAGGGAATCAATAATAAAAAAAAGTTTGTCAATATATTTTGCAAATATGGAGGTTTAGTGGGGTTTTGGAGGCATTAAAAATGTTTGTTTCCTGAATGAAGAAATATCTGTGAAGTATATAAGCACTAATATTAGTGTCAAATAATTGTAACAGTTTTTGAAATTTACTAAAAAATTTTAATACAATATTTAAAAACTGTTAACAATTATTCTGAACTAATATCAGTAGTTAAATATACTTCACGGATTTTCTTTCATTCAAATAACAAACTGTAAATTAGGAATTGAGTAAAATATTATTACTTATATAGATCTCCATATTGAAAAATATATTTTTAATACCTCCAAACTTCTTCTAAACCACCAAATTTGGGAAAAAATATTGACAAACTGTTTTTTATTATTGATTCCCTTCCAATCCATAACAGTTTATTGCTGAACTCTGTATACATCAGAAAATCTTTCAATGGTAAGTAATGATTCTCTATTCTGTATGCATTTTAAAAATTTACAATAGGGCCAAATTTCCCCCTAATCAAATTTAACAAAAAATATTTTCAATTTTCACATACATATACAACAATGTATTTAGGAAGAAAATGTGACCACAATCCAGAGCGGCGCTCCAGGATACTTTCCCTGTGAGTTATATTAATTTAAATATACTCCTACAAAATGAGGTGATTAATTTTTAAACTTAATCAATTTTTCATAATATATTTAATCTGATTGGATTTATTCATTTTTCGATTCCGTAATTTTAGCAAAAATGTTATCAAATTTACAACTTTGACACAGTCTAGCGAGTAAGCTTCATATATTACGGACATGCTCCAGGCAAATAAATGTGATTATTGAAACCTAATAAATGAAAATATAGAAATTTCCTTGTTGCAACGTGAGCACGGAGTTTATAAGGTATGCACATTTTACTTTGCGATGAAGTTACTATTGTAGCAATATTCTTTGATCTTATACCAGCATCATTAGAATATTTATTAAAATTATTCTGGTCCATCTTGGAATGCGGGCTAATTTTTAAATTTTAATCTAACAGGAAATGATCTATATTCCATATAATTCTATAATATTTTAATCAAAAATAATTTTAGTACCAATTTTGCTATCTTTGGTAGTTTGATGAATTAATCCATGTGGTGCTGCACTTCTAAATCTCATTGTTTCACATATGAATGCCATTACAAAATGCAATTGTTTCTGATCTTCAAACAATGGGATTCTATCCCCGATTACGTCTTGTATTTCGTTTCTAATTTTGTTTTGTTGATCAAGAAAACAGGTTGTTAAATGTATTAACCACTGTAGGGTTGTTTTTGTTGTCTCAATGCCACCTGAATTTTTGTATAAACAATATCATTTTTAAAGAATCTTGTAAAAATAATTAAATATATAAATGGATCAATAACTCAAATAATTCTAATAGGATTATTATAAGCAATTTGATATTTGTTTAAACTATTTAATATAAATACAAAATAACTAATAGATACTCTATAATGGTTTAGTTTTTAAAAAAATACAAAATATTCCATGTGTTAGGCTTCCCAACCAATTTTAACTAAATTGGGAAAGTCTCACAATATAATCTTTTACTGTTTACAGAGGGTTATAATTGTCTTTACATTATTTTTGTCTTAAAATGTCATTTTTCAACTAATAATAAGCTAAGATGAAACAATTAAAGCAAATTAGATTTTATTACAATACATGACTTACTCTTATAAGTTAGATCATCTTTGAACATATTTTACCATTATTTTCTTCAGGGAATATTGATTCAAAATTTGAGATGGACAATTTTTTCAGACCTGTTGTAAGTGATCTTATTCAGCAAAAATTATAAAACTGGTTGATTGTCTCATCAGTTAAGAAGTTATTTTTAATTTTATGCTTTGAAAACTTTTGAAAATAATTAGTAGCAAAATATTAAAAATAAGATTTAAAAATTTGGGTAGTTTCACTTTGGGCATATTTGTAAATTGTATAATGTCTAATGTCTACTGACCATAATGTACTCACAATATCCATAACAAATTTACTCACTATTAAAAATAGACATAAGATTTTTAAATTATGATCGGAGATATTGTGATTCCTTCTCTAGTATAAATATTTTGAGAACATTATTAAAGAAACTCGGTTTTGTAAAACAAATTTAGTAGTGATTATTTTCCTGGTAGTAATATCTTAGACAGTTTGAATGATATTGCGATGAAAATTTAATAAAAGATTTTATATCAAATAATTAACATATAAATCAAAATATATTAAAAATTAAAGCATATCCTAAATTTTTATTGCAAGATGAACTTGTTGCAAATAAAATTTTAACTCCTGTATAATATAAATATAAATAATATGAATTGGTGATAGCTATTAAAATTTAATTTAATGCGTTTATATACTGCCCTAAATTTTTAAAATAAAATAAAAACTGTAAAATTTTATTAGACTAAAAATTTGATATCATATTCTAAACAATAAACTTTTATATTTTGAACCATTGTATTATATGTGGTTAGAATTGATTGTGCACCATAATATTTTGCATAAAATCTAATTTACTACTGATCTGTTATTCAAAAAATCCTAATTTATAATCCCCGTCAAAATCCCCCACATAGTCAGAGAAGTATACAAAAAAGAATTTTGTTCTAAAATATAGCAATGCTCTGAATTCAATCGATATGATTAATAACCAAATCAATTATTGATGACTTTCGTTCAGTAAAACCGGTATTAAATTTATGAGCTTTATTACATAAGTAGCCCTAATTTCAACTTTTTAATTGATTAAGAACTGATAGTATTTTACGGAGTTTAAACTTTGGAATACTGACGCAAAAATGTTTTAATAATTAAATGAAATTATTTTTACCGAAAGTTAGATCGATTAGTGTTCCCATCAAATTATTATCCGTTAAATGTTTTGATAAATTATTATTTTCTGATAATTCCTTCATTTTTGCTTCAATTAATATATCACAGAAATCTTTATTGTAACTTTTATTGCCAACTTTTAAATGATCCTTGTAAATTTTCATATTGTAATCAAATATTTTTCTAACACTACAATTTAATTTTGCAAAAGGGTCATTTATGAATAAGCGTGTAATTGTCATAAATTCCCAAATGTACATATTTTTCGAATCTTTTTCAAAGAAATCATTTGTCAAGTATTTTATATCGTCATAAATTTCATCCATTTCATCGATACTGAATAAAGATTAGAAATATTAGACATATTATTATAAATATTTAATATACTCTACACCAGGGATAGCCAGACTCGGCCGAGACAGGGTGGGTTTATGGAAAAATTTGAGAATTTTATTTCCAAAAAATCAGGGGGAATTTTGCAAAATCTCGGACTCAAGGTTATATATAGCCCCTATAGGCTATCGCTGCTCTATACTAAATTTGAATTAAAAATATATTAAATTTAAATTCTTTAATAACCTATGTCATTTAATGCAATAAGTTTCACGATGTCATAATTTATATGAACACGATATTGTTATTCACATTTTTTACCTAAATTTTTATTTTGTTATTCAACTTTCTTTATCCAAGAAAAATGAGCATAATGATTTGTTTCTTTAGGATTACAGTCATTTGTGCTAGAATCATTGGTATTCGATTAAACGAAAATAATTAAAAGTAGTTATTGTAATTATTAAATTCATGGGTCTCCAAAGGGGCATAGCCTGAATACACACCTGAGTTTGAGATATTGCAAAATACCCCCTAACAATTTGGGATGAAATCAAATTTTTAAAGCTTGAACAATTGTACCCCCTGAATGTTGGAAGAATGTTCTCAATATAACTCGTTATTTACACCATTTGACTCTGCTGATCTTCAAGACCCCTTCTTAAATGTCTTATATGTTTAAGAGAATATAATATTTAAATAATTTTCAAAAATTTATTTTAAAATTAATATTAATTATATAATTTTCTTCAAATATTTAAGAATTTCAAAATATATTTTATTTTTTTTTATTATTCTAGTACTAATGCATCTAATACAAATGAACGTGATAAATTTCTTTAGGCCTAAATAATCCCACTTAAGAATTTACTTTTTTAGAAGAAATTTATAATGAAGTAAAATATTGCTCATATTAAAATAACAAAGTAAAAAAAAATTCTCAAACTATTAAATTGTTTATGAATGATTATATAACATGTTTCATAAGTCGATGGTGAAAGTTAATAGGCTATATAGTGCTTTTTTGATAATTTAGAAAATTCTTGTGAATAAAGTGTCAGAGGGTTTTATTAAAAGAAATAATTAAAGACAAAATGTAGGAATTAAAGTTGACTTTGAATTGCGTTTTTAAAAAGTCCAAATTCTAATAGATTATATGAATGGGAAGCGAAGGCATACAAAACCATTTTTATGTTAAATTAAGCGTCTTTATATATACTGTGTATTTACGAACAAATATAAAAATTTTTTTTTGCAATAATCTATTGATCCGAAAATTTTTGAAAACGTAGATTCTAATTCTAAAAATATGAGCAAGATTGTGTAAATCTAATAGCGCGGTGTTATTCATGACCATCGACTTATGAAACATACTATATATAAATAATGCTTTAATTATTATATTAAGAAATATATTTACTGGTATTTAAAATTAGCTATTAAGCATACCGCTGACTGAAGAGGGAAGAACCAATCAACTTAGCCACCATATGATAAATATAATTAAATATTGGTGTCGGCTGATCAAAATTTGACATTTCTGCATTTTGGATCATCAAATTAATATCCTGATCAACAATATCTTTTATTAAAAATGCTAATTCGCTTGATTTAGAAAAGTTACTGGAAAATTGGTAGAAAACATTATTTTAATTTTATGTTTTATAAAATAATTCCTGTGACAAATATACATTACCTTATAACTGATATGGCATTCTTTCTTAATTTTCTCAGTGTTTCATCGTAATTACTAAATCCTATATCTTTATGCAAATCATTGTTAAATATTTTACCTAAAAATAAATAGAATATAAAGAGCGGATTTTGTGATAGGAGTATATTCTTTTAGCATTTTGCATTGAAACTACATTAGAACATATTTAAGCGAGTTTTCTGTCAAAGCATTAGTTTTCAGTAAAGAATATGAGAAATAGTATGATTAAAATGATTAAAGAAATATTTTTGTAAACATCTTATCTTAAAAGTTGATAAAATACAAGAATAATTATTAATTTTCAAGGGAGGTTTCAGATTAAGGAGTTGGGGGTTTAGCAATCTCATTTTGAAGATGTCATTAAATGACACACTATTCCACTAGTGACCATATTTTTATCTTTTATAATTTTCGTGTAATGAATTAATAAAATTTGATAAACTTCACCAAAATTCACATTTTCAAAATTCTATTTCACCTCCGCCCTCCAATACAAAAAAAACTGAAAATTATTTGGTGGTCTGCATTTAAAGTAAAGTTATTTTTGAGTTGAAGAAAGTGGTGAATTAATAAGATTATTTTTTTAAATCTTAAATTAGTATACCCTCTCTTCAACATATATGCCGATTTATATTCGTTCTATTCTAAATTACTAAGGATTAAATTGTTTTTTCATCTTATCTCCTTGAACTTTCGAACACTTCACTAAAATTTTTGATTTTTTAAACGAATATATTTAAAGACTTAATGAATAATAATTGAAATTTTTTTAAAGATGTTATGAATTTCATTGCTTAAATATAAATTATGCCAATCTGACTCATTACAAAAAACATACCTGTAGTAAAAGATAGATTATGACATAAATTTATAAGTGGGTTATTTGATAAAAATTAATTTAAAAACCATTTTATTTTTAATTTAACACATGAAACATTCAGTGATGCTTTTGCGAAGAACGTGATTAAACCTGAGGTCAAACCAAGGATCGTCGATTTCAAGTGGCAATCTCTAATACTCCCACAAATAATAATTAATTTTGCTCTATGTAGCATAAAATATCTTGTAAAAGTTTTTATTTAAAAATATTTCTAATATAGTGATTCATATTTTAACATTGCTATCAGAATCAATAGAAATAATTAAGGGTTGCAAACAGATTCATTGATTAACAAAATCTCCATAGTAAAGTTGAAGATAGACAGTGTTTTTAAAGATGAAAAAGGATTAAATTGATTCGTTAGCTAACTCACCCCCATCTCCACTAGTCACCCGGCCACAGAACTCTATAATAACAATACATGTAGGGGATGTGCCTATATTAAACTTGGGATATGAAATCAGCATTTAATTTCTCTTGGAAAGCAGAGTGATATATATTAATTGTCATTCTTTCTTATACATATAGTTTTCATAGAAATGACTCTTGTTTTTCAATCTCAGTTATTCGAATTTAATCACAATGTAGTTTAAAATATACAATAAAGAAATGAAAAGATCAAAAATGAGTAAAACTCATAATCAGATTAGCAAATATTTATAATTTCATATGTCGATGAATTATTATTATTCAATATGAAGAGTATTCCTATACAATGGATAATGATTCAAGAAAATTTATAGCATTTTATTAAATTTAAATTTTAAAAATATTAATAGCGATATTGTAATTTTAATATGACATAATTTAACATGGTTACCAAATTGCAATTCAGGTCTTCCGCTAAATTCAATTCTATTATACACATCTTTTGCCAGATCTAAATCACAAATGACTAAGCATGGATAGGGACCAAACCATAATGTGAAAAGTGGTCCATGCTTTTTATTTAATTTTATTATTTGATTAGTCGAATGAATCTTGTTACTTCGAAATACTTGTGATTTAAGATAGAATAATTAAAACTAAATTCAAAACGATTTAAGATTAGCATACGTAATAGATTACCGACAATTGGCAATGGTATTGGACCAGGTGGATAAATATTTAAAACGCGATAATAGAATTGTAGTGTATAAATAAGAATACCAATAAATATTAAAGTATATAAGGGTTGGTTTAACAAGAAATCAATACAATTTTTAACTATATTATAAATATACATGTTACGTAATTGGATAATCAGCAATAACAGAATAAGCAAAGTCTATTAAAGATAAATTATTTTATATGAAAATTTGTTGCAAAGATTTATTTTACTAAGTTTATTAATAAAAAATTAAAAATTGTAAAAATCCATCATAGTTATATAAAACATAAAATTATTAAATCATTTTTAAATGACAAGATAAAAACCTTATTTTATCATTAAAAGGATACCTTTACTTAATAATTAATTTTTACAGGCAGGTATGCAATATCATTTTGAATTGCTAAAGTGATATGTGCTGTATATTAAATTGTCTCTTATTCCTTAAGATTATACACTACCTTTTTTTAAAACTTAACACCTACTGCAATCTTTCATATCTATCCAGATTAGCTATACATCTATTGATTTTAGCATGCATATTTCTGCATATGATTTGTTTTTGAAATTAAATACTAAATGAAATTTTAAATATTTATAAATTGTCTAAAACCTAGAAAACAAAGATGTATAACATTAATGCATTGAACATAACTGATATAATGTTATATAATTAAATATAAAGAATAGTATTTTTAACAAATAAACTTCTTATTGAATTTATATTTGGAAATTTTTCTAACCCGGGTTTAAGGGAATAATATCGAACGAACCAATGATTCCCTTATTAACGGGATGGATTGTAATAATTTAAGAATCCTTTAATCATAAGATTTTGTTAAATAAAATAAAAGATAATAAACTCTCAACTATTAAAGAAATGTGTAAAATGGGCTTCAGAAGCCACAAATGTTGAGCGCAGCTTTGCTGTTATTAGTTTCTCGACATATCTCCAGAGAGACTACAGGTATACTCTTATCTCCACCTCTTTGAGTCTCAAAATTCGTTTACCTTTAACTGTGTTGATCTATACGTCATCTGTAAAACGAGTTTTGAGACAAATAGGTGATGTTATGAGTCTCTTCTTAAGTTACTCCTGCTATAAGCAATATTATAGTAGATGTAACCATAGTAGCCGCCAGTAAACTGAAATGCTAGTCTTTCTGGTTTTATAAGTATTTACAAACAACAGTACTACAGTATATAGAGGCATATAAATACTAATTATTAGTAAGATAGTTGTTATAATTTTGCAAGACAACTCTTTAATCCCTTTCAATAAAAAATAAAACATTAAGTTTAAAATATTTTTTCCAGTATATTTTTATATATTTCATTATAAGTATATAACAAAATTATTTAATTTTCAGCCAAACTATTTTAATTAATTGCTGGTTACCAGTTAAATAATCACGTAGTGATATCACCTGCAAACGATTAAAATTGTTTCGCTGACAATTGACATCACTGTATAAATATGATTGAATATAAAAATAATTTCTATTTAGTTTAAATTTGTTTTAAATTTTTGTTTTTTAATAAATTGTGTAAAGGTTTTGTCTGAATTTGTGATCCTGCATTTTTTTATTCTATCTATATCCATTTTATATTAATTTTTACTTACAATTAAATTATTTAATAAGAGGTTATATATTTTTCAATTTAGATCTTGTTTTGTTAAAGTCAGTCTCTCTGGAGACATGTCTAGAAACAAATAACAGCAGCTGCTGTTGATTATCTCCTTTTAAATAAAGTGCAAATATTAAATTGTTAAAAATAGGAGTATGTGCTCAACCAAATTAAATAATCTGAACACTAATTATTAGTGAACTTCATCAGACTATAAGATATGGACTTAATCAGCAAAACTGCTCTTGTGTTAACACATCAGTGAAACTTTAAAAGTTCTTACAGAACGATTCGATCTAATACTCATGGAATCATTAACTTAAATATTCTAATTGCTACCATTTGACATGATAATGCCTTCATGGATAATCTACAGGGGTATTCTACTTAAGTATACTACCAGGCCGATTTTCGATATTTATATAAATAATTGTCATTATCTTTAGGCATTATTAGTAACCATTAGATGAATTATATCTCTAATTCCTTTTGTGCAAAAATTCTTAAAATCATCCTGCTTAAAATATTTGTAATTTTAGATATCTTAAATTCTTACATTTAATGATTTTATAATAGATTTGGATATTAGAAGATATTTTAAGAGAGTGGAGTAGTTCAGTAGGCATGGTGCCGCTCTAATGGATCGCTTGTTTCAGCCCAGTAAGGGAGTATATATATTTGTACTTTATTCACTGAATATTGCTCTCACTATTGCCATAGTTAAGGTGATGATTAAAATTTGCCGTATTTTCGATTCTAAACTATCATTAGGATCAAAATATGTTGACTGCCCGCGTGAACCTAGATGGTAAATTCTGAGGGTTTATTACTATAACATGGTTACTGAGTTTATAGTCTTCGGCCACCAATAAAATATCGTTGGAAAGCTAATGGCATAACAATTTCAACGGTATATGACATGGGTCTGATAATTACAGTAGGAATCACCACCGCACTGGCCATTTACTGCGGGAAAATTTACTATCTTTTCAGCGATATATATATATATATAGTGATATATTTCATATATTACTACCCCCAGTCTATACCCAAATCATACCAGTTGTTATCACCAAAGCCCAAAATTTGAAAAATATTAGCTTCAGAAGACATTCATGTGGACAAATTGTCCAAACATTTTATTGTCAAATATTATTCATATGTTCTATAGGAATTATTAAATTCATAACATAGAGCTTAAGTGGAAATTTTTTCTTATAAATAAAGTAACAGTTATTTTAATCATTCAAAATCAGTCTAAGTCATTGAGTAGAATTAGAGTTTAGATTATTGTAGAAAGACAGAGCCATCACAACAAAAGAGACAATCCAGAGGAGGGTTCCGCCGAGGGAGACGCCATTGAAGACGATTAGGCGACCAGGAATTCCCCTGTACTCTTCGCAACGTAGGCCTGCATGCCTACATATTCAGAGGTCAACCCTTCTTGGAACTGTTACATTTGCTATACTGCTGTCACACAGGAGTAAGCTGACGTGAGCCTAACTCTATCTGCGAAACTCTGTGAGACATTTAAGGGGATCGTTGGAGCTCAAGTGCCCTAAAAGGATGACCCCATCTGTGAACCCGCAATAGAGAGCCGGCAGTAGGCAGTTTGATTGTTCTGAGAAGGCAGAAGAAGACGAACCGGAATGCTATTGTAGCATTCACGGCCCATTGAAACCATAAACAAATCAGCAAAGAGAATCCGAAGACCACATCAAGTAACTCAAGTAAACAGGTTATTCCATTTTGATTATGTACACAGTATAGAGCCTTGAGCTCTTTACTTATAAGACACGAAGACAACGGCAGATACCAAAGACCAGGAACAATCGGCCTCAAGGCCGACTAGCAGAGATTACCGGAAGAGCCATTGGCCAGACACTACCAAGATACACAGTAGAGCTAGTCCAGAAGTACTAGAGTCGCCAGATACTCAACAACAGATGGTAAAGGCCGAAAGGTCCTATTGTGGCTGGTCAGCAGACATAAGAAGTCTTTTCGTTGCCTTATCGTCCGCACACTACTACTTAACATCCAAAGACCGGTCATAGTAGGACGGGTGGTCCAAAGGGACGTTTTAAAGTCAACATCCAGGGTGGGAAAACGTCTCAATATTATGGAATAGGGTTTAACTTATGTCATGTAGCTATTGTCAGGAAATAGGCCGCAGACAGTGGTGAACACACCTCTGCGAACTTTAACCGTAGAAAGTATGTCCACTCAAATGTGATTGCGGTGATTGCGCCCTAAGGCCTACGGGCCAGCAGGGAAAGCTTTACCCCCTTTTAGGCCACTTTCTACCATTGGTATGCCGTTCGGTTGCACACGCTTGTGTGCGCTCATACATTAGTATTGGGTTATATTAGAGTTTACGCGCGGTTTATCAGCCCAAACCCGCGAGCGGCACGAATTGCCAATTGTTGGTCTATAAGGCCTGCTAGTGCCAGTCAACCCCGTACAGGCTTATTTGCCTCAATATTGTGGGGTTAATTGATTCTCGAAGACTATAAATCCAGTTAATTAATATAATGTTTCAATAATAAACCATCAGAATTTATCACCTCGGTTCACGCGGGTACACTAGTATTTTGTCATTCTATATAATTTGATCCTAATGATAGTTTAGAATTTAAAAAACGGCAAATTTTAACCATCGCCTTATCTATGGGAATAGTTAGTTTTTCTCATGTCACTGCTAGCAATGAGCAGTGCCACTTGTTCTAGAAGGAGTGAGACGAAGTTCATAAGAGACGCATAGCATCCGGTCACTACCACAAAGGTACAAAAGGTGTTAATAAAAATAAATGTTATATTTAAATATATTCCTCTCATTGAATATTTAATAAACATTTATTAAAATTATTATTTTTTGTCTAAAAGACATTTCGAATTAATGGCACAGATGTCAAATGCCATGAACTGAGCTAATGTTTCTGTTCAACGCATGTATGTTTATTTGATATGGGATATTCTTTATAAATTAATTAAAAATGTGAATGTTATCTAAATTTAAATTCCATTTATAAATTAAATGATTGATATGTTTTTAATTATTCAAAAATGAATAAACATTTTGATAAAATGCAAATTTTCAAGAATAACAAATATAATGATAGATAAGAATAAGGAATATTCTGTGATATATTTCGTCAAAATGTTTGACTTATACAAGCTCTTTTTAAGCTAAGTTGAAAAATTTATATTATTTCTAGCAATTTAATTCGAATGGTGGGAATGGATTTATAAGTGTTTGATGCCTAAGTGAATCTATTAAATGCATTTTAGAGAATTAAAATCTCGAATTGTTGAAAATTGAATGAATTTATTGTTATTTAAGGCGATGTGAAGTCAATTAGCGCTGACATACTGTAAAATCGTTTATAAAATCAATGGAAAATTAATTTAAAATAATACAATTAAATTTTCAGAACATATTCTACTGAAGATTAAATAACAATTGTATTATCTTAATTCTAGTATGCTCAAATTTCATTAAGTTTTAGGTGTTAAGGTTTAAAATTCACTATTGTTTACGTAAAATTCAATAAATCCAACACACCTGTCAAGCATAAAAAATATAATCTTATTTATTTAAGCAGGTATTTACTTGTTATTAAATTCGAACAAGTAGTATGACATATTAAGTGTACGAAATATTCTAACGCTGATACAGAAAACAATAAGATATCAGAAATTTCTAAAGTGGATTTTGTAGCACTATTGACCATTAGCTTTGGCTATTAATTTTAACCCTCTAACATATCTAGTATTTGTTTTAGAGAACTTCAAAAACACCTTGAAAATGCATTTTAGTCAGAAAATTGTTCAATTTTTGGACATTTTTTATTGCATAGCTGTTGCATTGAAGAAACATTGAAGTAATGCCCAGGTTGTGCTTCATATTTTCAACAATGTATGTTATTCAATTATAAACAGTCCAATAGCAGTATCTTGGTTTGTGATTTAAGCAACTAAAAATAATTCAAATGTGATTTTTGAATTTATGGCAAAAACACTAGAAAAGCAATTTTTGCAAATTAATCTTAAAAAGGACCTGCGGTCAAATCAGCCATGGTCAAAGATAGACACGATAGCAATATTATATGATAGTCCATAGTAAATAAAGAATGAATGATACAAATATTTTGTTGGTTATATAACAGGATGAGAAATATGACCTCATAGTAATTACATCAATGCTATTGATATTGTATGAGAACGGATAGAGATAATTGAAAAATTCTTTCACTGACATATTCAGCATTGTTGGTATAATAGCAATAATCATCTATTTAATTATTGGGTGGGGTATAAAAGTGATTTTTCAATTGAAATATTATTGTGTCTTAATTTTGACCATGTTAACCCGAGCGCACTAAGGTCTATAGGGATGATTTGGATTGTTATTTTTGGTAAGTGCAACATATCAAAAGAATATCCCTGTGCGCTCGGGTTAACACTGTGAATTTCGTTGAAATAGGTTCAATTTTTAAATATCACATAAATAATGGCCGAGAAAACATATTTATATTTGGAAAAACAACAAGATTATAATTATTCTTTATTTCAGACTTCAACAAGCTCAAACAAAATCGAATAAATCAATTTAAAATAAATGTCATTTTTCAAATTCGAATTTCTATATTTTTGTATTGACAGGATATTTTCGGATGAAAATCTACCAGGATATATTATATATATTGTGTAATATTCTCACTAATTTTCGTCTAAATCAGATAACCTAAAATATTTGACCGCAGATCCCTTTTGTTTGCACTTAACTTTGCTAATAACCTAAGTTTCTATTGATAACGCTGGATGTTGTTATTCCAAACCTGTTCATACATCCATTATTTAATTCAATTGTATATCTATTATTTGTAACTAACAAGGACCTGGAAGAGGTCTTTGAAATGTTGGCTACAAACAACTCGATTCGTACAATATGTTTGGATGAGCACCAAATCAAACAGCCATTACTGGACTTTTTTATTACTAAAGCTGTCAACAGCCATATAAAATACTTTATTGCTATTTTCTCGCCTGAGGAACCAACTAAATTTGAATTAAGTGAAAATCTAAATGTATTTTTGAAAGAAAGATATTTTTAATAATATAATTGTAAAATTTTGAATAAATCATTTGTTTTAATATTCCTTTGTTTCTTATTTTGTTTGCTTTATTATAAACTGAATGGCTATCTCATATCATAGAACAATTTATACAACTTATCATTTATCTTATAGTTACTCATTAGTCGCTCATTTAATCAATCGTTAGGCATAACAGTTATGAATCTTTAGTCACACACTACGTACCCACTATTGACTCAATTAGTCTCTTCTTAATAATTATAAAGTTGTTATAAATAAAAATAAATTATTAAATACAAAATGTAAAAATAATTGTTTATAAATATAATTAAATTTTTAAAGTAACACAAAATATCATTATAATAATAATAATAATTAACAATATAGTTTTATTAATAATATATTTAATAAAATAACAGATATATAGCTAAATAACAACTTTGTAAATTAACAACTATTTTAATGAATTAGCATTTAGTACATATATATAAAACATCTAAACATGCTATAGTGTTGTGGTAATTTTGTCTAAATATAAAATAAATAGCCTAACTATATTAATAAAACATCTAAACATGCTATAGTGTTGTGGTAATTGTGTCTAAATATAAAATAAATAGCCTAACTATATTAATAAAACATCTGAACATGCTATAGTGTTGTGGTAATTGTGTCTAAATATAAAATAAATAGCCTAACTATATTAATAAAACATCTAAACATGCTATAGTGTTGTGGTAATTGTGTC
>JAQFXN010000747.1:0-18948 GCA_034693365.1 Liacarus xylariae | reverse complement strand
TATTTTCAGTATATTTGCATTATTAAGCTTTTAAACGGCGAGTAATATTTATTATTATAACTGCATATTCATTTTATTCAATGTAATCTTTTCTATTTACAATTAGACATTTCTCTAGCTCTGTTATAGTTTAAACACTTAATTTTGTCAGTATTTAAATCATACAAATAAATAGCAATGTTATAACAAATATTTATTAACATCGTTCCACATTTTGTACTAAAAAAAAGTTAAAAATTATTTCGTTATTTGTTTTATGTAATTTCGACCGAAATTTTTTTACCTCCCCACAAGTGACTCCATTGACCCAACCAAATGACTTATCTTGTTAGGAATTAAGATTCACACTGTATATATTTAAAATACTAAACTTATTACTGCACACTTCAGCTTGAATAATTTCATTTATGAATAAGATTTTTGATTCATTATTATTTGTCAAAAAACTCATTTCATACTTGTTTTAAATAAATATTTTATATTGAATACTAAATTTAATTGCTTTGATAGGTTTTATCTATAAGTATGAAATATATTCATTAGTATTAATGAATCATTGGCTTAAAAAGTTTAAATTTAATTAATCCAAAAAGTGATTAATCCTTAAATACTGTATTGAAAATTATTGAAACAATATATGGACAAATAAAAACAGGATGGATATCATGTCCATTTTAAAATGATCCTGCACTGTATATATTACTATAAGAAATAAATAAAGGGATTAAATAAAGAAAATATTAGAAACAAGCTATAGTCTTGAGATATCTGAATGAAGAGCGCATAACTCAACATAAGCTGATTTTTTTTTGTTAGTTATAGCCTATAACACTATATTACTCTATAGACTACTACTGATTTGCAGATCATTAAAACATAACACTTTTATATTGAATTTACCTAGCGTAAAATAAATTTTAGAACTATAAATGAATTAAAATTTAATAAAGATTAAATAATAAAGTTCTGCACAAAATAAAATAAAAAATTTTAGTGTATAAACCACTTATAAACACAATCAATAAACATGCTTGTACAGTAAATATAAATATTGTAATATTTGTAAGTACTCTAACAATATCAGTATTTAAGAAAGGGTAGCCAAGCTAAATCCTTTCTTAGTTTGAGGTTTTGAAAAATACCCCCCCCCCCCTGACTGCGTCGCAGACAAATTTTTTGTTTATTACCTGCCCCCCCCTTTCCCTTCTTTGGAATTGACTTTTTAAGGAAATTTTCTCAATATACTCCCCTAACTCGGCCGACCTTAGCCACCCCTGATTCAAGACCTGATGTTAAAATCAAAATATAACAGCTGTCATACATTTGTAAAGAAAAGCAAAAATTTTGATAGATTGATTCACAAACAGGAATTGAAGTAGTTTACGTTAAGTAAATCACAAAATTAAAGAGTCAATTTCTATTCTTTACAAGACTGGTTTATTTAATTAAACTAAATTTAGTTGTATTACAAACAGAGCTGTTGTTTGTCATACTAAAAATAAAGGAAACAGTGGCTAATTCAGGCACTATTAGAATGCCTATCAGATACAGTATCTGATTTTTACTTTATTTTTAGTATGCCAAACAACAGCTCTGGTCACAAATATATTTATCTTAAGTAATTTAAGCATGATTCTTGCTTCATTATAATATTATGTAATTTAGTTGGAATATTTAAATAAGCCAGAATTCTCAAAAGAAATACGAGTTTTCAAGCATCCTAGATGATTTGTTAAGAAATTCATAGAATTACTACTTTAGTACTTAAATGCACAGAATCTTAGCGTAATTGAGAATTGCGCAGAATTTATAGAATATAATGCTTCTTGACACAAAATATAATACAGAGTTCTGCGTTTATATTTGGAATAATTGCAAATGATTTTGGAAAGTAGGAGTGATTTTGCTAATAACTTTGGAAAAGTTGCACATGGAAATGGAAATAAAGCCATACTTTGAAAATATTCTATTTATTTCTAATATTGTATCAAAAAATTTTTGCCGAATAATTTAAATAAACTATGTGTACAAGCATAATTGACCACTTTCCCGAGTTGCCTTTTTGTCGAATGAATAATTCTCGATTGACTAATAACCCGAATGATTAGAAACTGAATTATCATTTCATTCGAGAAAGTGGTCATTATTTTAATTATTCAGCAAAATTTTTAATTTTGATACAATATTAGAAATAAATAGAATATTTTCAAAGTATGGCTTTATTTCCATTTTCATTTGCAACTTTTCCAAAGTTATTAGCAAAATCACTGCTAATTTCCAAAATCATTTGCAATTATTCCAAATATAAACGCAAAACACGTTACCAAAAATAATATTCTACTTTAACACGAAAAAGAGTGTTCACGTGCGAGTGTTTACCACTTTCTCTATGTCTCTCAAATATTTTTTTTTATTGTTTTCCAAAATTACTATATTTATTGAACCTAATATTGTCAAAAACAATTTAATTCATTAAAGTGCATATAAACCAATAAACCAGAGATCTAGATATTTTTCACCGCCTCTGAAAGTTTCAAAAATTGGGAAACATTGCTTATTGTATTTGAATTATCACAATTGCATGCTATATTAATATAAATAGTTAATAAAATAAAAACAATATTATTCGCATTAAAATCTAAAAATTAGAATTGAATTATTAAACCTTTGGTTCTATTGTTGAGTTCTAGACAGTTTACCCTTTACTTATAAACAGTACAATAATATATAAATCAATACCAGTTCTAGTGCTTTTTGAAGTTTATAAATTATTAATAATTTATTACTCTATAAAAATAATTGTGTGGTCGACAACACTATCTCTATCACTGATATAAACTATCTTTTTTTTAATTTCACTGCTAGTAGACTACCTTTTAATATTTCCTTTTATATTTGACTAATCTGTTACCAACACTTAATTTCAATAATTTGAAATAAAAATTTTTATTATAAAGAGTTTCTATGAATGACTAAGTTTTGATTTTGAACTAATATTAGGCTGTCGTTCACAGATTAGTCAAATATAACATTAAGCGAAACATTAAATGATTGATCTACTAGCTATATAATTTTTTTTAAATAGTTTATGTGACAGTAATGTTAAAAATAACATTTATTAGTTGTAAGATATGTAACTCCAATGTTAGGCAATATTTATTTATAGTCTCAAGTCTTGAGATTTATTCGTCAAATATGTCATAAACCTTATCAATAGCTTTATTAGTTTGAAAAGTTTTTGCAATAAATTAGATCTAAATTAGATTATTTAGAATTCTATATATTAATGAATGAATACGTGTTCAATAAAAATCTGTCAATTACTTTGATTTTAGGTTAAATGAATTGTATTATAGAATTCATTTCTGATTCTAATTAATCAAATTATGTATGGAATGAAAAACAAATTCTCAAATTTATTGTTGTTTAATAAGTTTTATATTAAAAAAATATTTTGACGAAAAGTTGATTAAAGAAGAGAAAGTAACCAAATATAACCAGATATTTGTGTTATATCTCTTAAAAGTCGAAACTAACGACACAAGTATTTTCTGATATAAAGAATTTGTGGCTTAAGTTGCAAAGCGTTTCGAAGTTTCGCAAACATTATTCTGTTATTCCGACCAACGCTTCGACTGATTCTATTAATAAGTTTTATATAAAAACTGTAAAAATAAATTTCAAATTATTTTTAAGTTTTAAAAACAAATTCTTATAAATAAATAAAATGTCGATTCTGTTCGAACGGCAGAGAAGAAAGAATTCTTTCGACTATTTTGAGTCACAACACAATCCATTATTGACTTTATTATATTCAACGCCTTTATATCAATATAAATCAGGTCTGAATATTCGATGGACAGCATCCCAATTGCCCATTGGTCCGAGTCCTCTGGTGCTGACCGGGCCCTCCGGTAGCGGCAAAAGTACTCTTCTTAAGCGATTGATGGATGAATTCCAAGACTGCTTTGGATTCAGTATTTCGCGTAAGAATTATATAATATTTTGTTTTCATTTCAATTCTTTTTCAATCGAATCGTTGATTATATTTATCTCTATTTCTAAAGCAATTGTTTCACAGAATAATATTTGCTTTATTTCAGACACAACACGCAAACCACGTTCTGGAGAAGTGAACGGAAAGGGTTTGTATTGAAATTCAGTTTAACTAAATCTTATTGTTTTATTGAATTGAATTAATTTTCTCAAACAGAATATTATTTTATTGAACACAAGGAGTTTGAAGAGAGTGTGGAAAAGGGGGAGTTCATAGAGTACACGAAGTTCTCTAATAATTATTATGGGACGAGGTATGGTATCAAACCATTACCCGTTATTTTGTGCTAAAAAGGCACACAATTTCCACATTTATTATATGAACAAAATTTACAGTAAAAAAGCTGTTAAAGACGTTCAAAATTCTGGCAAAATATGTATTTTAGACGTTGAGATCGAAGGAGTTAAGAGTCTTAAGAAAACAGATCTGAACCCAAGATTCGTATTCATTAAAACCCCAAATATGGATGTTTTGGTACGGGCTTTGAATCGATAAGTCTATGAAATGTTTCTAAAAACAATTTATTCTTAAATATAAAGGAAAAGCGTTTGAGAGACAGAGGCACTGAAAGTGAAGAAGCGATTAAAAAGCGTTTACAGCGAGCTATCGATGAATTGAATTTCAGTGAAACTAATGGTTCATTTGATTTAACAATAGTTAACGACTCTATCGATGACGCCTACAATGAGTTGAGACAATTCATTGTTCAGGTATTGAGTTATTGATTAAAGGATTTATTATTAAATTCAATATAAATAACAGGATATCGAAGCACTCAAACTGTCGCGAGGGATGTGAGACCAGAGTGCAAGTGCAAAGTTGGAGAGTTCACTCATTTCGATGCTTTTGTCGATTCGAGACTTAAACTAATAATTGATTTTAATTATTATTTAAAGACAATCTCTTTTCGATTGAGTTTATATTATTTTTTATCAGTTATTATACAGTATTTATATATTTATTTGTTTGCATTAATTGATTCAAACTTTGATCAAATGCTTAAAAATTTTCATTTCCTATAAGTATTGTTAGTTCGATATCAATCACTAAATAGACTCTTGTATTGCATCAAAAGAATTATACATTTTTCATATTTATAGAGCCATTAGTTTTATTATGAGTTTATTTTTTGGCATTATTTCAGTATTGATAACGTATTGCATATAATTATTTGCATTAATTTTGTTGAGCTTTTGATGTGAATTAACTGATTATGACTTAAGTATTATATAATAAAACATTATTCAAAATATTAAAAATGAAGTTTTATTTAGAGATATTATAAAATTTGATATAAAAATAATTTATAAAAAATGATTTATTCAAACAATTTTAAGGAAATCTAATAACTGAATCAAATGAGGATTATCTCCGAGGGATTGAACTTCTGCTCTCGTATTTGAATCGATTTCATCGAGTCTTTTCATTGTGTATTCAAACGAACCAAAAGATTCCAACTTTTCGACCGCAAATTTTTTCAGTTCAACATTTTTGGTTCGTTTACGTAATATATCTATAAATATATTTATTTTTAAAATTCTTTAATTTTGACAACAAATCAAAACGAAGTCTAAGGTTTTTACAAATTATATAATAACTATTTTCAATACAAATCTTTTTAGTTATTTTTAAAGTTTAATACTCTTGTGATAACATCTTATCTAAAAATAACCGGTGCTTTAATTACTCTGCAAGCGTATAGGGTTTGCAATGCATTTGACGGATAAGATCTTGTGATTCAATGTACAGTATTTAGAGATACAGTGAGAAGGGATGCAAATAGAGGGGAAGTTCTAATCGATTTGGAAAAAGAAAATCTATTAGTTTTCAATTCTCAGCTAAAATTTGATTACCTCTTCCCTAGTCTTTCACTGAAATACCCCCAATCGTCGCCTATAGATATTGAGTATAACTTAATTTTTAAGACGCAATGCTGTGATTCATAGCCTGTGAATGACTGAGTGTTTGCATTTACAGTATTATTGTCAGCGATTTAAAAGAAGTACAGTTAGAATATTACTCATTATTGTATTATCATTTGGTTGTGTCTGTATTGCGTGAACAATAGGATAAGAGAACTTCCCTTCCGTCAGGTCTTCGCAGTAACTCTTGTTCTCCTCGTACTAAATGTCAAATCCATTCAATTAAAATTAATTCATTCAATAAAATAACGGAACCAATAGTCCAAACCTGAGTTGACTTGAGATTCTGGTAATCGTCTCTTATTTGGAAATAAGTGCCCAAAAGGCCAATGAGTCGACTGTAGTCGCGCTTATCATCACTGAAGAGTTGCATGAGTTTAACGCCTAAACCAAACAGACCTCCCGTTTTTCTTCTAATCATTTCTAAGTACTGTTCCTCATTCGGACATTTGAATGAATCCCTCCAATGAATGTCCATTCCTTAAAAAACAAAAACTAAATATATTCGACGATAAGGCACTGATAGGCTGATTGTGTCCAACCCTGTCCTCTGTGTAACTCTAATAACTGTTCTGTAAATATGAGAACAGCATTTGAGACCAATTCGTTCGGCAATTCTTTAATTGTTTTTTCAAGACTTAGAAAATAGACATAATTTGCGGAATTGATTGTCGAAGCGATTCCAAAGATGTTATGCGCGACCGGTATTCCACGTCTTAGGATTGAATTGTCTTCGATGTCGTCTATGAGAAGACTGGCGTTGTGTAACATTTCCACGATTTCGCTGATTAGACACAACTTATCCGACGGAATGCGAAACCAATGATTGAATGCCTTTAATAACAAATATTTGAATTTAAATTAGATTTAGTTTTAAATGTTTGACCACTAATGAGACAACCAATGGATTACTTGAATCAGTTTAGTTCGCACTTGTTTTCCACTCAATTGGAGCAAATAGTTGTACGGCTCCAACAGTATCTGTGCTCAACCAGTAAAACAACATTACATACAATTGCAATGTAATGACAATTCAATGTTTGTCTAATGTCTAACAATTCATACCTTTTCTTCCGCAATGTTTGACATTTTGTTAATTCAACAATAATTTAATCCAAAGAAAACAATTTAACTATAATTTTGCAAATATTTTAATTAACAAAACAGTATTTGTATTGGAATTAAAATAAACACAATTCAAGTTTGTTAGTCCAATACTACATGTGCCCAATGCTCTACAGTATGTCTGTGCAAATTGTGATTCACAAACCCTATAAACAATAGCTTCAATAGAGACTAAGGGCTAGGAATTAGAAATGGGAAACGGAGTTAATTTATCACCATGTTCATTTGAATCACTCCCAATTTTTTGAAATTGGAGGATTAAATAATGTAATCATTACACTTGCACTACAATATTGCATACCTGTGCGCAATCGCTAGACTGTATGAAAGCAGGAAAACAAGCAGTAAGTTATGCAATGCATAAAGAATTGCATCAAATCATGCTTTGATTCATCTCTTCTAAAATGTTAAGATTATAAGAATTCTGTTCTCAAAAGTAATTAAACTCAGGATCACAATAGCTATTGTGTTGATGAGGGGTGGCCAAGGTAGACGCAGACAGGGGAGTATAAGTGGGAGGTATTTTGAGAAATTTCTCTCAAAAAGTCGAGGGTAATTTTTTAAGCGAAAACTTTGGATGTAGTCTTCATTTTGTGTTCGGGAAGGATATTATGCAATCATAGAGTTTTACATATTATTTTACTTTTTAACTCTGCTTTCGAAGAAAAAGGAGTATATAGAATCGTTTCCACACTCAATAAAGACTTTGAGTCATCAGTGATTTATTTGTCTCATTACCGGTTGAATGCAGTTTTTAAAAACTTCTGAAAACTAATTATACATAATATTATATATATAGGAATTAGGGATGTGGAGGAATAGCCAAAATACTTTCTTGTCTCTAAAAAATACCCCCGCTGTGATGAAAAGAACGAAAACTCCCTCTATAGAAAGGGCATTTATCGATCTCGAATTTTCGACTTTGATCTATCTCATTTTAAAGACGTCATAAAATGACATATTATTCCACTTGGAACCATATTTCTACCTTTTATGGTTTTAAATAAGGTGAAAAATCAGAAAAACCATTTAATATTCGAGTTTGAACACATTACCACTAGTTTCAAAATGCTCCAATTAGTCAGAATCCATGTGTCAATTGATTAAATTCGTTAATTTTATCTCGAAATATCATATTAGATTGGAGTGTAACAAAGTGCATATATCTTGGGAATACGGTATGTCAAGTGAATTTACAACAAATTTTTGTTACTTCATCGCCAAACCAAACTTTAAAAAACCTTACCTTATACAGTATGTAGTCTACAAAATAATTTTCAGATTTTTTTGATTGGGGGCGGGGGTTAAACGGATTTTTTAAAAATGGTACCTTTGACCTGATTTGCCAGTAAATCAAATTTTAAAAAATTAATAACTCGAAATCCATAAGAGATAGAAATATGGTTTTAAGTGGAATAATGTGTCATTTTATGCCATCTTTAAAATGAGATAGATCAAAGTCGAAAATCCGAGATCGATAAATCCTATTTAAGAATATTCTGTGAAATTCTGTCTAAATTATTAGAAAAATAGTAAAGTGGAGGAATTTTATAATGAGACTAGTGTTGAAAAGTATAGATTTTCTTGAATACGTTTTATTTAAATATAATTATCCAAATCAATATTTTGAAACATTGATATAAATATTTATATGATTTCTTTATATAAAATATTAAAGGATATTATATTAAAGCACATCTATTACTAAAACTTATACATAAATATAAATATGTGCATTTATGCATAAATATAAACTATACTTTGCAACACTAGACTCAATTTATAATTCTTCCACTTTAAAATTTTATCAAATTCTTGCAGTATTAGTCGAAATTCTGTCAAATTACATTATTTTTAATTAAATTCTGCACGAATTCTGATTGTAAATATCTCACCCTATACCCCCTGTGATTTTGAGACTCTTATCAGTACCCTATATCTCACTGACTGGAGGTTTTGCCCATCCCTACATACGAAAAGTGTTCGATATTTTAAATAAAATATAACTTCGATTTAAAATTGCAAAAAAAACTTTATAAAATATTGTTATATTTTGTTTTCAACTGACATTACAAAAAATTTATTAGGGTGATTTAATAGAATTGAATCAGTTGTTGCTTCTGTTAAATTTTGGCGAATTTGATAGATTTTAGCCAATATTTTCTGGAAAATATTTTTTGAGAAAATTCGTACATTCTATTGGAAATTGCACCAGACATGACATGTTTATGTAAACTGTGTAAAATATAATTGCTGTCATGTAATTTACGTGAAGTAAAATTGTAATTTTACATGACTTCCAACTCTGCTTACGATTAGATTTGCATTAGAATTGAAATAAAATTAGAGATTAATTATGATTTAAATAAAAGCCTTATATTTATTCAATGATTTAATAACTTTAACAAACATTAAATGAATAAAATCGCGATTTTCATTGACTAGTGTTTAGTGAGATATTCAAGAAGTGATTCCAATTTGTCTTACATTGTATTCAAAAGAGGGCCCGAATTATTCAATTTAGTCTTTTGTGGCATAAGTCGAGTCAATGGATGACTCCTCCCCTGTTGTAACTTCTTTTGGGGTCCTTTTGCTACCAGTTCTCCACTACTCTTACACTCCATTTCTGATTCAATAGCAATGGTTTGACTTTTGTGATTCAGTTCTCTTTCGGCGCTCTTTTTCAATGTTTTTGAGGATTTGTTTGAATGCGAACTCAATTCCGAAGTGAAGACTCGATTCGTTTGCATTTCGTTATCAAAGGATTGTTGAGATTTGATTCGTTTGAACGGGAATTCAAAACTAGTTTTGCGCAAAGGTTTTCCTTTCTGTCCGTCACTCGACTCGTTCAAAGTGGAAGAACGGGGTCTTTCGTTGCGATTGCAGTTCGGAGAGGAGGGAGTGCTCTGTGAATGCTGTGACTCACACTCACAACTGTCCCCACAATTCTTTCCCTTCACTTTGGCCTCAATTTTTTCAGTCAAACGCTTAACCACTCCTTCCGAGTCTTTAGTTTTTGTAATTCGGCTGAAATGATAGCTCTTTTTGACGGAAAAGCCTTTCGATTCATGTTTTGCGGAAAAGTTTTCAGAGAATATCGATTCGTTTAAAGATTTGCTTAGATTTGATTTAATTCTACTTTCATTGGACTCGCAGTCCATCGAAACCGAAGAATCAGTATTTGGTTTGAATTTAGAGTTTGGAATACTTTCTATAAGACTATTCATAACAACTCTTGTACTGCAAAGCACTTCATTCACGGCTTCAACCACTGAAGGCATACTTTTGCTGTGAGTTATATGCGCTCCACAACACCTCCAATCCATTTGATCGCTCTGTGAACTCAACCTATTGGACGGCCACCGACTGGTGAGAGGTGTCGGTGCCGTCCAATTGTTTGCCTGAGAATGTAATGAAGAGCTCCTTTTGTGTCCTTTCGTGTCAATGGGCTGTTGGGTTTCGAACAGTGAAAGAGACAACTCTTTAAGAATACTGTCGTAAGAGTTGGTTCTCTTCAGATTGTTTTGTTCTAACTTTCTTCGAGTGCTTATAACGTTCCCAATCGGCACAACACTCGCACCACTTGTTCGCAATTCTGTCGACTCTTCTCTCAAATAATACTTATTTAAATCTATCGAATGTTCTCTCGTTTTAGTCACACATTTCGAGACATCCAATGAATGGTTTTTCACTACTTTATCACAATATTCATCATATTTTGCAATACATTTATCGGCGCATAACTGAGGCTTAGGAATGGGAGGTTTTGACTGAAGACCTGTTTTCTGAATCGGTTCAATATTCGATAAGTCAATCATAACTTCTTTTTGTTTGCATTTTTTAGGGCAAGTATTAGAATGGGTTGACTCGAACTGATTCGCCAAATTGTATACTAAACCAGAATTACTGTTGGCTTTGATGGCATCGCCAACTGTTCCCGACTGTGACTGAGGGAAGGCTTCAAAGTCTGTGATTCTGTCCTTCACTATAGAAATTCGCGGAGAATTAAGATTTTGAACTTTATTTGTGTCTAAATCGGAGTTTTCCTTAAGTTTTGATTCGATATTTTTCTTGGCCTCAACTATGTTATAACAGGAGGGGTCGGTTCCGAACCGCTGTCTTCCAGTGAAACGTCTGCTCTTTACTTCTCTAACACTTGAGTTCTTAGTGTTAGCGAAGAGTTCGCCATATATTGAGTCCTCGGGTGACCACGATTTAGGTCTTTCAACACAACCCGGAATCGATAGAAAGTTCTCAATATTTGAATTCTCTTTATTGCAATCGCTGTCCAACTCTTTATTGATTCGGTTTCTAATGTTTGAAAACTCTTCGTTTGACTTCCTTTTGAGACAAATGTCTTTCGAAACTAAATTTGTTTCGGACTTTGATTTCCAAAGACTATTATGCCTTTGTTTGCTATCAATAAACACAAATCAATTCAGTAATCAATTATATAAATGCAAACAAAGCACCCAAACCTGGCGTCAAGTATTCCCTCATAAATCTCTAATTGTTTTAAAAACCCAGAATTGGGTCGAATACAGTTGCGCTTATTCTTCACGTACTCAATGGCCTCCTCTAACCTCCAACCGGTCTCCTTCATCACAAACGCCAACACAACAGAAGCAGATCTTGAAATTCCTTTTTTGCAGTGAACTAACACTTTCGAGCCCTCGTCTCTATACATAACATAGCATTAGGACTTGAAAACTACTAAACCTTTTTCATTCAAACTTACTTTGCTTTTCGAATATATTTAAAAGTTTTGTCCCAATATTTCAACATTTCAGTCGAGTCGTCGTCATATACTCTGATGTTATAGTAGTCGAACATTCCGGGGAAGAAATTATCGATTTCTCGCGTGACGTTCAGTATTTTGCCGACACTTCAACACAAATAAGATTATTATTCAATTATTAAATTAAGTTTTTTATAATTAGCGATTGTATACCCCTTTCCTTTAAGTTCTTCAAAATTAGATGCATTCCATTCGGAGCCTAAATATAAGTAATCGAATATTTGTGAGGACTCATCCATTTGACCCAATATTCTAATCATTTCTTCGTCGATGAAAGACTTGAATGCACTCAAGTCTTTATTCACTTCTTTCTCTAATTTGGTTCGAATCTAAAGAACAAAATATTCATAAATTATATTTAAATATTATAATGAAATCTTATATAAAGAACAGACGTATTTGGACGTGACTTCGTCGAGATTCTCAGACATCATTACTTCTTTAAGCTTAGCTCGAATTAGTTGTTCGATCGCCACTTGTTCTGGAGGTCTAATACAGAACGTAGAAAATGAGAATATATTCAAAAGCAAACCAATACCTACTTTGTCCTCAGGTCTGGAGAGGGCGGTCTCTTCTCCAACAGATCATCGGTTGCGTGCCTTTAATGTATTCAGAGTTAAAATCGTTTCATAAAAAAAATCAGTTTACTTACCATTCATTATAAGAGGAGCGGTCGAAAGTGACTTTACTCTCGTAGTGACCAATCCATGTATGAGTAGCGCCGCCTTCGAAATAATTATTTTGTCTCGATTTTGCACTCGCTTTGTGTAACGCCTGGAGAGCAGACCTAATTCAACACATTCTTTTAATTAATTTATATCTAATAATCGAATTAATTAATGATGTATTCCATACCACATCGCCTGAACGGACACGGGTTTGAATATATGATGTTTTTCATAGGATGTTATACTAAAGCCTCTGTCAAACAAAACAAACATAATATGCAGTCAATGCTAAATAAAAAGACAACAAAAACTTTTGTGATTGAAATGAAATGTAATCAGTTATCAAACATTAGGTCATTTGTCAAAAGTGCACTCTTTTATAGTTTCAGTTTTTAAATATTCTTTTATAAATAGATTAAAGGGAGTAAAGCATTCATGATTTAGTACTGCAAATCTGCATTCAAAATTGAACTATTATACTTCAACGGAATTGAACGGAATAAAAAAGATTATAATTTATAAGATATACTGTGGATTCAGTTAAAATGCATACAAACAATTAATTTTTGGTCAATCAAACACTCTATTGGAAGACAGTTAAAATAAACTAACGAGAGATCTGAGTTAACGGTAGTCTAAATCAAATATTTTATTTATTAAATAAGAAAACTTACTGAAGACTATATAACTTAAGGCAAGACTATTTTGACATAAATGATCACAAAAGTATAAGTTTTATTCTAAACAAATCCATACCCGTCCCCATCCAAAGTGATGCGAGTGTCGGCCCAAACGGGCAAAACGAGTCCAATGGAGGCCTCGTTGTTGTAATCGATGCCCAAAAGACAAGATTCTTCATTGTTTTGTTTGATATGATTTACAATAATTAGATATCGAGTTCTGTTCGGATGAATACTTTCCAGTTTTACGGCCTTTGGATGTGATTTTTAATTAATAATTGAATAAATTAATTGTTAAATAAATACCATTTTGAGTGTGTCCTCAGCCCGTAATAAGTGAAACATCGATTGCAAGTGCTTTTGAATGTCATTCGTCGACGAGATCTTTGAGAAGTTCTTATACAGACATTCCTCGTGCGGTAATATAATGGCCGCTCCTCTCACAGCAAAATAGCACTCATTGACACTTCAATTGTTAGAAATAAAAGCAAACAATTAATTGATTGCAAACTAGAGTTACATTCGTTTAAAATATGTTTTCAATAAGTTTTAAAATATTTTATAAAATATATCATTAAATAAATGAAACCTTTTCTGTGAATCAAAACAATCGGTGGAATCGACTGAAGAATAATTAATTTCTTCGTTCGTTTGGTTCTAAACAATTAATTTATGTATAAATACATTGATTTAAATGCAATTAAAGACAATAATCGTTTTGGTTGTAAACACAGACCTTCTCTACAGTTTGGCTGAAGTTATGATGAATTGAAGCATTTCTTTGGATTGTAATGAAAGCCATTTATTGATTGATTTATATATAAATATATTATTAGATATTTAGCCAACAATTAGTCGACAATTAATTTAATTAATGTCTAAAAGTATTGTCGACTAAAATGTATAAACAATTCAATCGAAATAAACATTATTTTAGAGTCATTTCGAGCAATAAATTAAACGCAAATAACAAACAATTAATTAAATAAATAAAAGTAAACATTAATTCATTTCATAATAAGGATTAGAAACCAATTAATTGATTAATAATTAAATTTAATTATATTTTTAATGATTTGTTTTGTTAAGACTTAAACTCTAATCGATTTAATCGATCAATCGCTGCGACAAACCATCGATTGTAAGCATAATATTTAATCTTTAGCTACAATACGGCGACCAATAGCTAAACGCCAGACCCTATCGACGGCCCTAAACAGCAAATTAAATTAACTTTGATTTGACTCATATTTTCTCAGTTTTAATGTTTTTTTCGACAAACAATAAGCGAATGAACACCAAAGATGTGACACATTTAAAAATCAGCGCAGAGTAGTTAAGGCGCCGACGGTTGCAGTTTGTTTGGGCGCTCTTTAGTAAAATATTTTATGTTATGTGTGTTTTTGTTCGATACCTATGTTTGGAAATATTATTGAAGTCTATAATAGTCGACAGACAACTGATTCAATACGTCATACAAATCATTGCACTCATTCACTCATTTCAATTGGTATACAATTTGTATATAATCGGAGTTTTTTTATTTTAAAAATCGCTCAAAAATGACGTTTAGATTTTAAGGTATATAAAAAGGTAATAGTCTTTGTTAATAGTTTGGTCACGTGAATTTATAATAATACTATCATAGCTTGGACAATTTCACAAATATAATATTAATACCACCTTTTCTTATTGATAATATCCAGAGCATGGAGAAATAGTTATTTATCGTACTCCGAATAATCACTACATTATAATATTTATAGTTACACTACGACTAGAATAGTTCAGTAAATGGTTATTTATTTTGTGTCACTTTCAATTGGAAAATCAAATATACTAATAGTAACTAAATTTATTACATAATTTAGAGTATTTTTCACATTGAACGATTATTTAGAACATGGGTGGCCAAGAGGGTATAGCCCAAATGCCCCCTGAGTTTGAGGTTTGGCTCAAAAAGTCTTATTTTTACCTTACGACCCTGTAAATTTTCCAAATTTTGAAAAAAATGGACGCTCCCCTGACTTTGGCAAAATTTTCTAAAAATACCCCCTTTTATACCCCTGATTAAGAATAAAAATAAGACTTTTCAGCAATTGAAACTATTATTGAAACATAAAATAGTATAGGTGGAGGTATTTTGAGAAATTTTTTTCAAAAAGCCACAAGGTGTAAAAAATTTTTAAATATAAAAAATGTACAGAGTGGAGTAAGGTAAAAATACAATTTTTTGCCTGTTGCGCAAAAAAGTCAAGTGTGCATTTTGCAAAATCTCAAAATCAGGGATGTATTTAGACCGTTTGGATATTCCTGACTTATAAGCAATGAGTCAATTTAGTTTGTAGTTTCATCAAAGTTTATTGAATCAATAATTATATCAGGGGTAGCCAAGATCGAATGAGACACGAGAAATATATTTTGTGAAAATTTTAATCAAAATGCAGAATTGAAAATAACATGAAAAATGAATTAAGGGGAGTAAAATAAAAATTAGAAAACCTTTGGTTAAAAGTCAGGGGTATTTTCAAAATTTTTGAGACGAGGTTTATTTCATCTATACCTTCTTTGGCGATTTATGATTTAGAATTATTGATATTTTTAATACTGGAATTCGATAAGAAATATCAGGGATGGGCAAATGCAGCGAGGAATAGTCCCTTTGATTTTGTTCGGTACTCCCTAGGTGGCCTTCGAGGTACTCTCCATAGAAAATTTAAGTAAACTGAAAACAGAACCAAATTCTCTAATATAATTGTTTAATTTAACAGAAATATTTTTAATTATTGGCATATTATAAAAATTCTTTCACTGTTAGTAACAAATTCAGTGCAATTCAATTATAAATATTTATTACTTATAAAGAGAAAAAACTGTTTCTCAATGAAAAAAATTAAACTACTCAGAAATCAATTGTACACTAATTTATAACAAAAATCTTTTAACTGCAATTCAAACTGTTGCAATCTCCTGATCAAACTAGATTCTCCCTCACAATTTGATTCTTGTAAACTATTCCACGAAATAATGCAAAATAAGAAACCTGCTATTATACCAGCATTATTAATTGCATTTCATCGTTGTTCATTCCTGCTCTTAATTAGCAATGGCATTTTATTGTTGGGCATACCTGCTCTTAATTAGTAATGACATTTCATTGTTGTACATTCAATCTCTTAATTATTGATGGAATTTCAATGTTGGGCATTCCTGCTCTTAATTAGTAATGGCATTTCATTGTTGGGCATTCTTAATATTAATTAGTATGGCATTTCACTGTTATGCATTCCTGTACTTAACTAGTAATAGTATATCACTGTTGTACATTACTGCTCTTAATTAGTAATTGCATTTCATTGTTGTACATCACTGCTCTTAATTAGTAATGGCATTTCATTTTGTGCATTCTTGCTCTTAATTAGTAATGGAATTTCATTGTTGTGCATTCCTGCTCTTAATTATTAATGGCATTATGTTGTTGTGCATTGCGTATCTCAATTAGTAATTGCATTTCATTGTTGTGCATTCCTGTTCTTAAATAGTAATGGTATTTCATTGTTGTACATTCCTCCTCTTAATTAGTAATTGCATTTCAATGTTGTACATTACTGCTCTTAATTAGTAATGGCAATTCATTGTTA
Source organism: Liacarus xylariae (assembly GCA_034693365.1). Taxonomy (NCBI): domain Eukaryota; kingdom Metazoa; phylum Arthropoda; class Arachnida; order Sarcoptiformes; family Liacaridae; genus Liacarus; species Liacarus xylariae. The sequence continues at coordinate 2,057 of JAQFXN010000747.1, read as the reverse complement.
TGCATTCCTGCTCTTTCCTAGTAATGGTATATAATTGTTGAACATTACTGCTCTTAATTAATAATTGCATTTCATTGTTGTGCATTACTGCTTTTATTTAGTAATGGCATTTCATTGTTGAGTATTCCTGTTCTTAATTAGTAATTGCATTTCATTTTTGGCATTACTGCTTTTAATTAGTAATGGCATTTCATTGTTGGCATTACTGCTTTTAATTAGTAATTACATTTCATTGTTGGGTATTCCTGTTCTTAATTAGTAATGGCATTACATTGCTGGGCATTGCTTATCTCAATTAGTAATTGCATTACATTGTGTGTATTCCTGCTCTTAATTATTAATGGCATTTCATTGTTTTGCATAGCATTTCTTAATTAGTAATGGCATTTCATTGTAGTGCATTCCTGCTTTTATATAGTAATGGTATTTCATTATTGTACATTCCTGCTCTTAATTAGAAATTGCAAATCATTGTGTGTATTCCTGCTCATTATTTGGCAATGACATTTCATTGTTGTACATTCAATCTCTTAATTAGTAGTGGCATTTCATTGTTGGGCATTCCATTTCTTAATTAGTAATGGTATTTAATTGTTGGGCATTCCATCTCTTAATTAGTAATGGCATTTCATTGTAGTGCATTTCTGCTCTTATACAGTAATGGTATTTCATTATTGTACATTCCTCCTCTTAATTAGTAAGGGCATTTCATTGTTGTGCATTCCTTCTCTTAATTAGAAATTGCAATTCATTGTGTGTATTCCTGCTCTTAATAATTAATGGCATTGCATTGTTGTTCATTCCTTCTATTAATTAGTAATTTTATTTCATGGTTGTACATTCCTTCTATTATTTAGCAATGGCATTTCATTGTTGTGCATTACTGCTCTTAACTTGTAATGACATTTCTTTGTTGGGCATTCAATCTCTTAATTAGTGATGGCATTTCATTGGTGGGTATTCCATCCCTTAATTAGAAATTGCATTTAATTGTTGTGCATTCTTGCTCTTAACTAGTAATGGAATATGATAGTTGTGCATTACTGCACTTAATTAGTAATTGCATTTCATTGTTGTGCATTCCTGCTCTTAACTAGTAATGTTATATCATTGTTGCACATTACTTCTCTTAATTAGTAATGGCATTTCATTGTTGTGCATTCCTGCTCTTATTTAGTAATGAATTATCATTGTTGAACATTCCTGCTCTTTATTAGTAATTGCATTTCATTGTTGTACATTTCTGCTTTAAATTAATAATGGCATTTCATTGTTGTGCATTCCTGCTCCTAACTTGTAATATTATTTCATTGTTGTACATTCCTGCTCTTAATTAATAATGGCATTTCATTGTTGTGCATTCCTGTTCTTAATTAGTAATATTATTTCATTGTTGTGAATTAATGCTCTTAATTAGTATTGGCATTTCATTGTTGTGCATTCCTGCTCTTAACTATTAATTGCTTTCCTTGTTGTGCATTACTGCTTTTAATTAGTAAAGTCATTTCATTCTTGGGCATTCCTGTTCTTAATTATTAATGGCATTTCATTGTTGTGCATTCCTGTTCTTATTTAATAATGATATATCATTGTTGGGCATTCCTGCTCTTAATTAGCAATGGCATTTTGTTGTTGTGAATTACTGCTCTTAATTAGTAATTGCATTTCATTGTTGTGCATTCCTGCTTTTAATTAGCAATGGCATTTTGTTGTTGTGCATTGCTTTTCTCAATTAGTAATTGCATTTCATTGTGTGCATTCCTGCTCTTAATTATTAATGGAATTTTGTTGTTGTAGAAGTGCTCATTTATGCTAATTGGAGTAACTAAACCGATTTTCAGATCAAATATCTTAACCAACAAATAGAGCAAAAAGACGAAATCAAAATACTTGGAATTGGTTTCGACAAATACATGAAATTTGACGCACAAATTGATAAATTATCCAAGTTATTGTCAAAAACCTCATCAGTAATCAAATGAATTAAACATTTTTTACCAATAACTGCATTGAATACTATATATTACTCTCTGATATATCCTCATCTTATATATGGC
>JAQFXN010000746.1:0-18976 GCA_034693365.1 Liacarus xylariae | reverse complement strand
TATTGAAAATCTAAACAAAAATTTTCTTAAAAACAATAATAAAAATATTTCAAAAATCTATTAATAAATGTCTGAAAGACTCAAAGAGTGGCTAAAACTCTAGTGAATGAGAAGACCAGAGTGACCAGAGTTTGACCGCAACCCCAAAACATAGCATAAAAGGGATACATTTGAAAACTGGCGGCCCTGTGAGCCCCGGCCACAGCCGCAGAGGTTATTGAATATGCAGTCAAAGGAGTGAGAATTCCTGAAACTAAGATAAGGATTGGCGCAAATCGAAGTGTTTTGTGCCGTCGAAGAGATCCAAAAGCAATACTTGAACCGAATATATGTATTACTATGGATGAGAAGAGAGACCACAAGAAGACGTGATACCACATCTCTAGGGGTGCGAAGGGTTAGGCGTTATAGCTATTGAATGAAACAGTAGTCGTGTATTCATAATCAACATTACCGACGAATGTGTGGATTGGGTCGTGAGATAAGCCAATAACTGTCCAAAAAGAGTTCAGTTGTGATGTATCGAAATCTCTTGACTGCGAACCACCCATTCCTACCACATCTCTACATATATATCACTTTAATTATTGTTAATTATGTTTATATAATTTAAATAATTAATCAATTAATGACTAAATAATCTCTTTATTGTATTTACATTACATTCAAGTCTTTTAATTTAAATTTGTTTACAATCATTCATATTATAAACAAATGAATTTAAAGTTAACTTTTGGCACTTTTTAATACATAACTTAACAAAAGTAGAGATTCAAAAGGGCCTAAAGCCGGTTGACATTCACTCAATTAATGTATTGAATGCGCAAAATCGATGACTAAATGTGTTTTTGTTTGAATCAATTAAACAATGAATTTGAGTCCAATATTTGGTCAGTTAGTGATCGGTCCGGCGGGGAGTGGGAAGACTACCTATTGTAAGGTTATGGCCGACTATTTGAGACAATTGGGACGTAAAGTGATTGTCATAAACATAGATCCGGCGAATGATGTCTTGCCTTACGAGCCATCGATTGATATCTCAAAACTAATCACTTTGTCTGAAGTCATGGAAACTATGAAATTGGGTCCAAACGGAGGGCTTCTCTATTGCATTGACTTCTTGGACCAGAACTTTGATTGGCTTTTGAATGAATTGCAAAACGCTATCAATTGTGAGCCAAAGAGTCCAGCGGTTAGTCCATACCTATTAGTGGACAGTCCGGGACAGATAGAGCTCTACACGAATCACAACTCACTTAAGAGTGTTTTAACTAAATTGAATTCATTGCCCAAACAAATGGACTTAAAGGGCGAAAGCAGTAGTGAATCGAAAGCAGCCATTGATTTGCGTTTAGTCACCGTTAATATCGTTGATTCCCATTACTCGACTGAGGCCTCAAAGTTCATATCCGTTGCTCTAAATTGTCTCAATTCTATGATTCACTTAGAGATGCCTCACATAAACGTGTTATCGAAAGTAGATTTGATCCAAAAGTACGGCAAAACAGACTTCGGTCTCGACTACTACTGCGAAGTATTGGACTTAAACTATTTGGTCGACAAAATAAGTGACGACCCCTTTCTCGCCAAATATAAAAAACTGACCCAAGCGTTGGCCGGAATTATAGAGAACTACAGTTTGGTTTCATTCATACCACTGGACATAAATAATGCCAAAACAGTGCTTCGAGTCCTCCAGTGTTGCGATCGCGCGAATGGATATTACTTAATGGATTCGAGTGAAGAACAACGGATCCAAAACTATTTCCAAACCACTGAATCCGCAGACTTTGAACATTCAAAATATGAAGAATTGCTCGAAAAAGTTGTCGATTAAGTAATTAATAGAATACAAAATCATCGCTTCATTTGTGTAATTAATTTTGAAAATTATTTTTGGAAATCATTTCAATTGTAATTTTGAGCTAAGGTTTAGTTGTATTTAATATAATCTAAATCTTTATAACAAATACATCGCAAAAGAATGTATTGTTTTATATATTTTCTAAAATAACATAAAATTTATTCGAATTTCAATTCCGAAATTTCATTCAAAATAATTTAATTTTTTAGTTTGAATTCATTAATCAATTAATAATCTGAACATTTATAGCGTCCGCTTCGGTCAGCAAGAGATCGACCGCTTGTTTCACTTCCAGATGTGTTCGTGTGTCACGAATCCAGTCTTTGGCCACATTTCTGGGTTCGCCTCTTAACTGATTCGCATATTTTAGAGCCATTTCTAAGTTATGGTTATTAAGTGAATGTCTGACTCGCGTTAATACATCGAAAGTATCCCAATTCGTTGGATCCACTTCTTTGTCTTCCAATTCTTCTTTCGGTAGTTTTAAGTCTTTAAAAACCAAAAGCGATTGAATATAAGAAAGTAAATAAAGGTAAAGACTTCCGCCTTCGTCTCCAATCAAAGCAACTCTTTTGCAATATTTGTCTACTTTTCTGAATCTTTTAATCAAATCTTCTTCGCTGTAAACACCGCTTTGAATCGCATCTTTAGGTATGCTTTCGAGTGCCGAACGGATTATCGGCTTTTCTTTTAGAGAATCTTTACTTAAAATTGTTTTAACGGCAGATAACTCTTGGCTCAGAGGCAATGGCAAACATTCTTCACCTATTGATGGTCTGTGAGTAAGCGCTTCTCTTAAAGCTTGACATAAAACCCAGAGCTCTCGAACAGAATATTGTTCTTTATCTAACTGTTCTCTCGCTTCAGAGAAGGAAAAAATCTAATTATTTCACAATTTATTACAAATCAATTGTTCAAAACCTTTAATTAATTCTTCGATAAATTTCAATCTATAGAAAGAGTTTGAAAGTTCTGATTGAAATCGATTTTTTTCTTCCAAAATCTTTTCCTCCAAAGAGTTTTCATAATTGCGTTTCAATTGATGTCTTAAACCCGATATTTGGTCGTCTAAGTGATCGTTAAAAGCAGCCAATTGTCGCTTGAGTTGGGTTTTCAATTCCGATTCAAACTTTTCTTCGAGTTTAGAGATCTATTGAAAATAATTACAAAGAATTGAAATTAATTTAAAAGAATATTAACTCAAATATACCTTTCGTTGATATTCTAACTCTATATCATTCGCTCGTTTTTGCAATTCTTTAATCTTTTGGTCATCTGATGGTAAAATAGTCATCAAGTGGTCGGTCAACGCCTCCCTTGCGATCAGCACATCCACGTCCACCAAAGAAGTATCGGTGAAGACCTCAATATTTTCATTCTTTGTGTCTTCTTTTGGTTCAAACTTTTCATGCGTTTCCGTGCCTTCGGTACCATTTTTTGATTCATTTGGTTTGTCTTTTTGTGGTAATTGTTGTGAATTATCATTAGTTTTGTCCACTTTTTGTGTTTCACTTATAGTTTCATTGGTTTTATTAATGTTTTGCTTTAATTGGTTTTCAGTTCTTTCTTTCTTTTTATTCAAAAAACTGCTTTCAATTCCACTCTCTTTTGGTTTATTAATTGTCTGAGAATTCAATTCTCTCTTTTGAACCATTGGTCCCAACAATGTATTCAATAGTTTGTCTGAATATAGGATCGATTTTTCAATTGTTTTCCGAAATTCTGAATCATATTTAGCGTAACCTATAGTCAGAGCACTCAATACGACAACAGATGACCCGACAATTGCACCGACTTTTGTTGAATTACTGCTAAAATATATCAAAAAAATTAAATACAATTTAGAAAAAACTTTTTTTGTTGTTGTTTTAAATTAAATAAAATCCAAACCTTTTTTCTCCATTCGTTGAATAATTACGAAAACATTGGTTTCGATTGTGTTTTGAAATTCTCTGAAAATTATTATCAAATTATTAAAACTCTATTAAAACATATAAATGAATGCATTTATACCGAAATAGTCTTTAGTTTAAGGACTGAACGAAACATTATTTCCTGAGTTTTAACTATAGTTTATAAACAAACAAATGATTTACCACTGATTTAACTCAATATTTACCGGTTTATCGTCCAAAACAACTTCATTTCATGCCTTCAATCATAACCTCTAAGGCCTTCAAACACTTTAGAGGTCTCAACGGTTTTAAATGCAATGAAACAAATATATCATAACTTTATTTAAGCTTAAAGTATAGCAAAAAATACATATTTTATTGTAAAAAATTATAAATAAAACAATTGAATTAAATTGTTTGCAATAAAAAAGTTTAATTTAGATTAAATGAATATAAAGTTAAGGATTGAAACGGATCTGAAGTGACCAATGCGTTGACCTCTATATACGAGTCATTGATTATCAGCTGTTTTTCATAGACTTTAATATTTAATTAGTTTTTGTGTTCAATAATAAAACAATAAAATCATTTGATTTACAGTTTAGGGTTTAAATGCCAGAAATGACTCGCAGTTTAATTGATTTGACAAACATTTTATAGTAATATCCAATACTTATGTTCGTCTGAACCCATGGGTGGATGTCTGGGATCGCGAAGAAGTCGTCCATCGAGTGGTGATTCGCAAAACAGTAATATTCATCCAAATGGTAGACAATTATCGACGCATTTAAACGCCATTTCATTCATTTAATCCTTAATTAACTCTTTATTTATTTATGTTTTTGTCCTAAAATTGTTTTAATTAATTATTTTAATGAATGAAAAACTTTTGTAATTAAATTGTATTTTAGTATCGATTGGAAAGAATCAGCCCTTAAAACACGAGAAACTCAAATGGAAGAGGTCTGTACTCAGACTGCACTAGAGTTTGTGCTGCACTTAAGCCTACCAGTGCTTGCTTTCAGATATTCGTTTATTATTTAATCAATTTTTTTTATCTAAAACTTGTTTGAAATTAATGTCAAAACTGTTTGTCTCATTAGTGACGTTCCCCTAACTGATGGACAATTACGCAGCAAAAGGTATGCACTCATACCGTATGAATGCATTAGTGAATAAAGCTTTTGACAGCGATTACTGAATCAATATTTTCTTTACACTCGAATCGGTTCTCAAATTATGGCCAAAAGAAAGTACTGATTAATTGCCATTTAGTCAATGCATTCGTTGGATTTGTTCAATTGAATCAAATCATAGTTACCGTAATCGCGATCTTAAGGCCATAACTGCCCAATCGATTGTCAATTGCTTTTGATTCTCAATAATTGCAATAAAAACGTAAAATTTTATAAAATTGTTTGAATGTAGGGATGAGTTCTGGGATACAGCGCCTGCTTTTGAGGGACGCAAAGAAATATGGGATGCGTTGAAAGCGGCGGCCTTTGCAGCCGAGAGTAATGACTTTGCATTAGCGCAGGCCATCATTGACGGCGCAAACATTTCATTACCTAATGGTATGTCATTCAATCGATTATATGATTTACGGTTAATTGTGTTCGCAATGAAATCATAGGAACACTACTCGACTGTTACGATGAATTGGGGAACCGATACCAACTGCCCATATATTGCGTGAGCGCACCAATCAATTTGATTGAGGAAAGCAGTGATTCTGAGTCACCGTCACCTGAGAGCGAACCAATCGGTGCCACCGCTGGAGGAGAAGAAATATTTGTGAAATTGCGAATCAGTCCCGCGTCTAATGACCTCAAGATGTCTGTTCTCTCCAAAGAAACCATTTTTAGTGCTAAGAAAAAACTGGCAATTCTTGAAAATATTGAGCCCTCACGACAGCGGTATGTATTGTATGCTATTTTGAATCAATAATTAATTGATTTTAAGAAATTTATAAATTATTGGATTTTATATAAATTAAATTTTGACCATTTGCTAACTACACGACTATACAACTGCTCCGATTGTATTTCAGGTGGTTTTTTGGTGGAAGACTATTAAGTGATAAACAGAGGTAAACAAAACCGAATAATTTTTTTTTATTTACTTTTAATTTAATTGCAATTTTTAAATTGTTTAATATAAAGGATAGAAGACGTGAAACTTCAGAGCGGTTTTGTAGTACAAGTTGTAGTGTCTTCACCACAAACTACAGATCATTGAGAATTAGGGAATAGTAGTCACTGAGCGCTCCTTTTTTTGAACTGTGATATAAACGACAACAAAATATATTTAACTTTTATTAATTGAGACAAAAGACAGGAATTTATTTTACTTAAAAACTGAAAACCGAAGCAAAAGAAAACTTTTACTAATGTATTGATTGAAACAATTTGCATATTCTGTTCGGTTCATTCGGTTTATTGGAATTTATGTGAAGAATTGATTCATCAATTAATTGTGACTTTCATTCCAATATTTGATTGCATCACACAATTCGATACAATTTTAAAGTAGTTTTGCGACAAAATTTTCAAATGTTTTGCATACATGGGTTCAGCCATTTATCGGTTGTATCACAAGTCGACAAAAGCCTTGCAAACAATTCTTGCCTTCATTTTCATAAATTATGTAAATTTCGACACAATTTAACTGTTTTTTTGTTAAATATATTGAGAAAAAAAGAGAAACACATTTGCATTACATTCTAAGTCGCCATTCATTGGAATTACTAATAATTTTTTTTCTGCAAAATTAAATCAATCGATAATTAAATTACGATTTGGTCAATATTCAAGCCAATAAACACTTATTAGATATTTTATGTTATGTTTTCTGTTTATTATTATTTTAATTAAATAAAATGATGAATAAAAATCAATAATTTTATATTTTTGTTAATTAATATTTTGATGACAAAAATTGTGCTCTAGTGCTCAGTCTGTTAAGCAGTTGTGTGCAGGTAAGTTAAATATAATTACCTGCGGCACTACTACTTAGTAGCTCTAGCACTCTGTTATCTAAGTCTTTCCAAAAATACTTCTTAACTTAAATCACCAATTATTTTGAGTTCCAATAATTGGTTAAACATTTTCAAGTATTTATTAATATTGATATCGCATTCATTAAACAATAAGAAAAAACCGATAACTTTAATGACTAACTGTAAGTCTCTTTTGTTAGTCGAGAGTTATCCTCGTTTTTAATCAGAAGACGATTCAAATATTGAGCCCAATTGTCACAACAGATGTAACTTTTCTCATTATATTGTTTTTTATCTGTAATGTAATTAAAATAACTGAAAAAAAACTATTTCGATATTATATAAAATAATGAAAACAAAATTCAATTTAAAAAAATTATTATTTAACACAAAATTACATATTTTTATTCAATTAGACATCGGATAAAAATAGTCGACGAATCGCACGAATGAATTTTGGACGGAAACTCTTGAATTGAGAAAATGATAGCAAACAAATAATTACAAGTGATGTGTAGAGAGTTTGTATGCATAGCTCTGCAAATCAATGATAATGACATCCCAACCAAAGTTATTGCCATTTCAGACATTTATCGCATTACAAACCAAATAACTAAATAGTTTTTCAATAGTCTCCCCATTATATACACTATAAGCTAAGTTAGACTTACAGTTATTATAGTGTTCTAATCAAAGCCATCGAAGCACTGGCACTACAGCCCCACAAAATCATAGAGTATCTGCACTCACACTTTGAACAACTACTGGCTTTGTTCGAATCGATCCTATCGGACACAGGAATACGTAAATAACAGACGAAATATAACCAAAGGTAACGTTAGGCTAGAATTCGACTCCGAATCTCAATTGAAAGCCTATATCTCAGAAGAGCTGATCTTTGACTCTAAAGTAACTGTGAATAGACTGCAAATGTGCTCAAAAGGGGTAACTATAATGTTATGCTGTAATTAGATATGCAATACATTGATTAACACAGAAGGTAGTAGTGGTGGTTATGGTGTAATAGGCGAGTGCTTTAATAGCTCTCTGTCTCACCAAATGATAAAATACTCACCAGCTTTGGAGCTATAGATGTAATTATTAAATACATTCTATAAATCAATTAAAAATTTCCAAATATATGCCTCTAATCTCACTCATAGTATTATGCGATGTCTTATTATAGGAATCATAAGTATTATTCAATAGAAATTCTATAGAATAGAATCGATAGCAGAAATGATAGCACATGTGGTGGTATTAACTTACGAAGTGGTTGATTGGGTTTATTAGACAAATCGATTGCAACTAAAGTGAAATTATATATTTGTTATATAAATAGCTAATCCTTGTATTTAAGTAAAGCTAAGTTTACCCTTTGGAGCGATAAAAAGAGGTTCAAAGAGAAGAGAAATGAAAAGCGATCACTAATTAATTACTTACCCGCACGAGACCAGAGTTGGCACAACTTCTAGTGGCGATCCTCTTATACAAGAGACCAGATTAGGAATAATATTCTGGTTTATGTAGTTATCGTATGTTTACTTTAGTTGGCCTGCATTTACTCATTAGGTCTGTTATTTAGTGTACATTTGAAAGTTTGTACAATTGGTTGTGTAGTACACCTGTCGTTACACTTTAAACGTTGAAATGATCTGTTTTTTTGCAAATCTCATTCTATGCTAACTAAATGGTGGACACTATCTGTTATTTAGCTAACATTTGATTGGGTCGTCGTATTTAGTCTCACATCCGATTCTGATAACATTGCAATTCGTACGCCAATGAGGCATAAGTTCCTCAATTTTAATATTGAATTTATTCCCTGTGTTTTCACCTGTTGCCACATTAGAACACTTATTATTTAACAAATTATTCTCACTGTTTAATCGCTGGAAAATAATAGAAATCAAGTGTTCACTACTCGCTATTATATACTGACTTTATATTGTCTTCAAATAATTGAATTGAATTAAGACAATGCAATGCAAACTCTAATCTATTCTATATAACAGTCTAAAGCAGATAAAACTCATTAACGGTATTATACAGTATATGAGAGATAGGAGTAAAACAAAACTTTCGAATTACTGTATAAAACCTTAAGTTTCAGATTTCATTGTAGACTAAAGGGTATAAAATTAAAGTAATTTGTTTTGCTTTTATCGCTTTATTTAATCTAATATTCAGCTATTAATCTATAATTTTCTGTTAATTATGCCGTTTAGAGACGTTTCAATTAGTTTATAACTGCAAAACAAAGTGAACCCAAACTTAGCATTGGAACTGTTACTGATTAGACAGTCAAGTGAGGTCATTCTGCTCCGATATGAGGATATCAGTTATATCCATACACTTCTACTGTTCCATTCCGTACAGTTCTATAGACTATACACTTCTCTTATTTTCTCTTATGTTCTCTAAAGTTCTCTCAGTCTCTAACAGTACTGTATATTCGCTTAATTTGTAGATAACTTTAAAAAAATACGATTGCATGACATGAACACTGATAATAAGCAGTCTTTGCACTGAATTCAATACGACTGGTGACGAACCACAACTACTCTACTCTACGCTATTGTATAACCGAAACATTTATTAATTCATTGCTCACCTGTTGTTTTAAACAAACAGTATTTGCTCTACAATTGCGACCAATAGTTCTATTCAATACAGATATTCGACTCTTATATGAAAATTAAGTTTATATTTGAGTATTTGTTTGCGGATGTTTGTACTCAAGCATACTGTGGCTCAGATAGACAGACAAAGTTTGTTTGTCCTAAACTAAAAAGTTTTACTCACCATTTGATTGGAAGAGAGGAACCGATACGAGAGTTTTGACCGAAACAACTACTGCTGAGAGGAATGGGGCAAAAGTTTGCAATGCTTTGTACAATGCTTTTTAGTGCACGATATAATGAGCGTATGTCTCAACACATGTACGCCCATTATAACGGTCACAATAAAGAAATGCACCAAAGATGAGACATAAGAGATGCAGAGCTCAAACCATCCAAACTATAGTTTGATTCCAATATTAATAAAACATATGAGTAGTAGTGATGATAAGAAGCGCTTACCTCTCCTGTTCTCTGCAGTGTTTGAGCCACTGGTAAACCGCATCTTAAAAGCTAGTAATGAATGAGCAGTTGTGCTAAACATCATTGCCTTTGGTTTGTGGTTTGGTTGGAGTCTTCAGTATTGAGTCTCTAAGGCCCACATCGTTTCAATTAAAACAAAGCAATCATTGTCTGCAGAACTGTTTGCCCGTATTGTTAATGAATATTACATCAAAGACCGACTGAACCCATAGACCACGTGATAGATCGAAAATTTTATTGAAGCCAATCTAATAAGAGCTGGCCATATGTGGTCCGACCTGTGCTGTCAAATAATTACTCTTTTTGCCACATGTTTGCAGCTTTTCTCCTAAAATTTTATTGAATGATGAATACATGTTTTGTGACATCAATTTATCTGTTTCTCTATCTTTTCTCTATTAATACAATATATGAAACATTTATTCCTATTATTTTAGACTAAAAATGTTTTCTTTGTTTTCTATTATTTCTCTTGAAATTTAAATTTTATTCTTATGTAATCTAATAATTAATATTGAGTGCAATTAAATAGCGATTCAAATATTTTTTAATTTGAATATTTGTATGCCTTAAATGAATTTAATTTCTAAATATAAAAGTTTGCACAACATTAATGCTGATGTATAGTTTGTAAAAGTATAGATTGTATCGAGGTCACAATTCATCTGTCATAACACCTGGCAATAAATTTTATTCAATTCACTTCTCATATAAAGCTTAATTAAAAGTTCATAAATACACAAAAATAGTGTTTAACTCAGAATTTTGTACTATTAGTTCAGATTATGTGATAACTAGGGCATTGTAAAACACCTATTTCACCTATTTTACCGGTTCATAGGAGCCACTTCAGAGCTTGTATGCAAACGATTCACATATTGAGGGCTCATTTATCGAACTTTTATTGCACCTATAAATGACACTATTTGACACGTTAGAACCTATTTGTAGGTTTTAAATAATTTAAGGAATAATTAAGAATATTTTGTTGAAATAATTTTACTGAAATTTTATTAAATCAAAAATATAATTTAATAAAAGATAGTATCTATATTCTACTTAAATGGTGAATTTTAAATCAGATTTAATACAAACTTAGATATTTATTTTTTAAAATCTAAAGCGATGTAATATAAAAATTCTTATTTTATTGACTGTAGAATAGAAAACAACACTTTATTAATACATTTAAATAAAAAACCAGTTAGTGTTTTGAATACCCTTACAATTTTTATTGAAAATTCCTGTCTTATGAAATTACCTAAGAGTATACCATAAGAGAATATAATATCAGGGATTGACAAAGTTGTGTACAGTTTGGAATATCCCTGTGATTTTAGCAGATAGCCCTTTGTTTGTTCGCGAGATACACCCTCCATAGCAATGTTGAAAAAACGGCGCCGAAGGCCCCATTTTTGGAATAATCTGTGAAATTCTGTCTAAATTCCTAAAAAATTACAGGATTTTGTCAAATTCTTGCTAAATTTGGTCAAATTCTGTTAATCACTTATAGAATTCATCATAATTTGCCCAAATTCTATTAAAATCTACCATAATTAGTCGAAATTTTTTTAAATTAAGGAATTTTTAATTAAATCCTGTAAGAATTTGACGATACCGCTCAAGATATTTTCATATGTCCATCCCTGATAAATATCAAATCTTGATATAGCAATTGAAACTTATACTATAAATTTCCCTAGGATTTTAATAAAAAAAATCATCATTTTGCCACATCTAATGCTCTACACATACAACGATATAGATTTTCGATAACAACTTTTATGCTATTTCTTTTGTTGTGCTTTATGTTTTCATATTTTACTAGTTAATTTTTACAATATATGGAAAAAATAAAAACATATTTAAGAACCTATTTCAACCCTTTTCAAACCTATTATAGGACCTATAAAGGGTCCAATATAAACCTATTTTACAATGCCCTAGTGATAATATAATTTACATAATATACACTCTTTTACAATACTAACTTTATTTTAATATTGCCTACCATTTATATACCTTTGGTTATATTTTCAAAACCGAAATTAGGTTTTATACTTCAATAAATATTTTTCGAAAAATCACCAAAGTTCAATTATAAAATGAATATAAATTGATTTAGTGTATTTTTTATATTTTAATATAGTGTTAAAACTTATTGCAAAAATATGACAAATTGCTCATAACTTCAAAAGTTCTTATTCGATTTCTAAAATTTTAAGATTAATGATTAGAATAATAAAATTGATCTATACTCTTCTCGTGACAAAATTAGAATCAGTTTCATATTGTTACTTTAAATCAGCAAATTATGAGATAATTTAAGTAAAGTTTATGGTTATTTTTAACAATAGCAAAATTTTGCTTGACTTTTGCAAAAATTTGTATATTTTTAGAAATTACCATTATTGAAAAATAAATCCTAATTTCGGTTTTGAAAATATAACCAAGGGTATATAAATGGTAGACAATATTAAAATAAAGTTAGTATTGCAAAAGAGTGTATATTACTTAAGATTTCAGTGATCACTAATAGCCAATTCGGCAAAAGAGAAATTCTTACTTTACTTATTAAGTTTCTTTTGGCGAATTAGAGTTAAACTTGTCTTTCAAAGTTTGACTTTTCAAAGACTTTGAAAGTAAGTTGACTTAAAATTTTGTAGCCAAACTAGACTTAATAAGTATTTGATAGAGCGCATGTGTTAACTCGTCATTTAGTCACTACAATACACAGGCAATACAATAATTTACATAAACAGTAGGATAGTTTTGACCTAAAGTTTAAACTTTAGCCGAACGCTCACTGACTTAGACTTTTAAAGAAAATTAAGTAAAGTTACTTTTGCCGAATTGCATATAAATAGTTTACAAAAATCATTATAGAATATTGAAGCAGAGAAATTCATCAATTTGCCATAAATTTGTTCACCGGAAACATTTTTATTGGGTTTCTGCTAAATATTTTGAATATTTTATTTGAGATAACAAAATCAATTCATTCATTCAAATCTTTATTGACTAAATTTAATACAAAATACACAAAAAACATTTCTTCGCAAATACAGTTAATTCAATTAAGTCTTAAATAAATTATTTCAAATCAGTTTTTTGAATCGTATTCTCTGAGTATAACTTTTGGATAATTATTAAAATAAACTAATAACAGAATATTTTAGATCTTTCCAAAGTTGACGAAAAAAGCACAAATCGTTGCCCGCATTAAAAATTAATCTAAACAGTTATCGATAACACTTCCTGCAGATGTTCCTCACAAACAGTGATAGTAATTAATATCCAATACATCTCTTATAAGTTAAAGTTTCAGTCAATCCAATGAGCCATGAGTTCAAACTGATTCAAAACTCATCCAGTGATTCGAACTTCTAATTGAATATCAAATCTCTGTAATTATAGAGTAAATATACTAAAGTGACTCTACAATTGGTGGTCGAGCGCACAACAGTTGCTCTGTCGGCCCTTTCAAAGTTGCTTTTGACCTATGGAGACAATCATTAATAGTTAACAATCATTATATGTGTCAATAGCAGTCACCGATAATGAGATAAATGGACAACATTTTAATTTTGAGAGATATGAATCCAAAAATGTTCTAGGAGTCATTTTTTGTATGAAAATCGGGGTTTCAAGCATATTTTAGCTCAAATTATTGTTTATAAATGTTTAAAAGAATACGTAAACCTCAGGGGTAGTCAAGGTCGGCCGTGTTAGGGAGTATAGATTAGGCTACATAAAGTTCGTCTTGTTTCCTGTCTTGTCCCGTCTTGTACTGGAACAGGACAAGACAAGGCAATATAGTTGTCAAAAATACCAGGACAAAAGAGGACAGGATAGGAATAGAGTAAATCTGAAAAATTTATAATGACTCATCGAATGAGAACAAACTTTTAAAATTTTTGATCTATTTATATGATTCTAGCAGAAAATTATTTAAACTTTTAAACCATTAAATTCTGTAAATTAAAAGCAGTGATTATAAATGATACAAAATTATGATCTAATGTAGACATGGGCTTAATTGATACCTCAATAGGAAGGGTTCAAATACTTTGTGTTTAATATTTACAGCAGTTGTATAGTCATTCAGAATATCTGTTTATTTTATATAGAAAACAGGTTTGAGAGGCAAATACTTTAACTTATAATTGTTGTCGTAAAAAGCAGTACTGTTGCGCTTTAAGCGCTCCAAACGGGTCTCAATTAAAAGCATGTCTAGTCTAACACTTTACTGTTGAAACGGTCCTCAAAAGGTACTTCTCCTTGAACTAACAAACACTTTATAAGTGAATGACATAAGTATAGAGTTTACAATCGAGTAATCAACACAATTCTCTTGTATTTGTCAGTGTTTGGCTTTAGGTTATATATTTTCGGAAGTAATCACTTCAACCAAAATTACTTCAACGAAAATATTTTTAATGAAGAATAGACTTTGAGTGATCAAAAACATCCTGATAGCCCCAAATAAGGGTTGCCAAACTTCAAAGTCAGGGCGTATAGGGTTCTGATAAGAGCCTTAAAATCACAAGGGTATAGGGTGGGATATTCCAGAAACTGCTCCTTCTGTACCTATTATGCATAACTTATATTTTGCCAAAATGATGGGGTCCTCGTAATTTCTTCATCGCAGGGGAGACTATTTGTCATTTATCGGAGAAAAAGGTTATTTGGTTAAAGGGTTATACCTGGCTATACCATCCATTGCCCATCCTTATCAAAAAGGCTACCTGTGGGCATTTTTGGTAATTCAAACTTTTTAGGTACTATTTCTTCATTGAAGTATTAACGGTGAATTGATTTCCGTTGAAATCATTTTCGTTAAAGTAATTCTCGTTGAACTGATAGTAATCCATATATTTTGACTAACATGTGAAATGCAACCAAATATTAATATCCAAAGACAATTTAATCATTCATAGAAACACTTGATGACAAATATTTTTTTATTAATTATTTGATATTGAAATTCAGTTATCGTCAAATAAAATAACATAAAGTGAAATATTAAAGTAAAAATGAAAGATTCTCGTCAAACGATTTTAAATTCTTTATAGACATGAGATATTCATAATTAAATTAGGCTAACTTTATGCTCCCCTAGTTTAGTCACGCTTGTTCTAACATATACAGTATTGTATAAATTGTTTCGGAATACTCTATAAAAAAGAATATATTAAGTCATTTCTGATGTACACAATTGAATATATTCCAAAGTATGAAAATACACCGAATCGATAAAACTTTTATACTCATAACCTGAACCATACTGTAGTATTATGTGATTGATGTAGCTCTATAGTATCTGATCCGAATCATTTTATATATCATCAAAGTTTAACAAAAGTAATGAAAAACTTCTAAATTAGTTTTTCAATAGAGCAACTGAAGGAGTGCTTCAGTTTATTATAGAAAAGTTCGCTTCATTTCATTCAAAACTACTGTAACAGTAATTCTCTATTGAAGCTCATCATTGAATTTATTGTTATTTACAATACAATACCCAATACTCTATTGAATTGATTCCTAAATCTCAGAACAAAGATTGGAATTCTGAGATTCAATTCAGGATATATTGGAAAATAAGATATCAGATAAATAAAGTCAAAGAACAATTGAATTCTGAGAAATATTACTTCAATTAACAGAGATGTGCTGAGATGTGAGAGGCTTTAAACCTCAGGTATTGAATAGCTGGACACATAGGGGGTATAAAAACGAAATGGAGAATTTTCTCTTGAAATTCTAACAGGGGTCGCCAAGTTAGTATAGAAAAATACCCAAATACACCCCGTGACTTTTAGCGCCTTCTGTTTTTAGGTTTGTATTTTTCAAGTTTTGAAAAATATATACCCCTTTTTGGCTTTTTGGAAAAATTGTCTCAAAATTCCCCCTAACTCATCCGACCATGGCAACCCCTGAATTCTAAGATGAGTATTAAAGCGTATAAATTAATGATTATTAGATTTGTATATCTTACACTTGTAAGACAGGCAATATTAGTTCACATAGTATGCAGAGTTGTGCGATGCCATACGCAATCTGATAAGCTTTCACATTCACACAAATACAATAGATTTATTTGTCAACTATGATGATAGATTACAATAGAGTTTGTACAAGTCAATTTGAAAGCTTATCAAATTTGGCATGGAATCGCACAGCTCTGGTAGTATGACTACACTGAGTTGTCGATAAACTAATACTTGAAACTTTCTAATACTATATTTGGATGCAATGAACAGGATTTTTTGGTCAAACTTGTTTAATATTAGTACTTTAAAAGAAACAACTGTTATAACTTTCTAAAATACTGCCTATAGTCTCTTTCTCATTCCAGTGGCATACATGAGCGATAGAGAGCATTATATAGCCATAGACTCCAATGCTAATGAGTTGCTATATAATGCTTTTCTGTGGCTCATAAGTGTCTCAGACTATAGCAGTAACTTCAGTACAATTGGATTGGATGTATAGATCAAAATAACTCTTGTTCGAAAATGGTTCCCTGATTTTTCCAGAAATCACAATGCTTAAACCACGACAAGTTTTGTTAAGTAATATTCAAATGAAATTCTTCTAAGATATTTCAAATCATTCAATTCAATTACTAAAGACATACCACACCAGATCACGTTAGGTAGTTTTCATGAAGCACTATACTTCTGCATCCCTGTGTTATTATTTTATTATTCAACTGATGATCGAAGCCTTTCTATTGTGCAAAATCTCCGCATAACTGAACGATTGATGTATCGATTTTGGTATTTCAATAATTTAGAAATCTTTGTACAAAATCTCTTTTAATATCTTCAAACTTATAGTGTAGTTAAGGGTTTAAATTAGAAAACTTTTCATTGTTAAATTTTTATTAAAACTAATTAACGAACTTATTGTTCTTATAATTTTCAAAAATTGAAATTAAAGTAATAGAAACAATTAAAATCTATTGTCTATTCATATTTGTTTAAATGAGTTTCAGTCATTTTGTTTTTTTAAATTCTCAAAATACTGTGTATTTCATTAAATATTCTAATTTTTACGTGAATTTTAATGAGTAGTAAAGAATTGCATAACAATTTAATCAATATTATGATTAGAGTAAATAAATTACTTTTGTCGGCTTCTAATAAATATGTGACACAGAAATAGATGTCATTTCGAATATGAATTGTTATTTAGCACGAGATAAGACATAAATATTCTGTATTGAAATTAATTTATACAAAGATATATAATATACAGTAATAACTGGCTATACGTGTAACACAATTGTTTGATTTATTGGGATGAGTGCGGGAATGGAGTTATTTAACTCAAAACAATTATTTTATGTTATTTGAGTTGAATTCTGATAAATTCGATAATTATTTATGGAATAAGAATATAATGAATTCAATAATTTTATTTCAGAAGTTTTATAAAATTGTGCACATTTTTTAATGAATAACTGAATAGAACTTATTTTTATCAAGCACAAGTATCGAAATCACTTAAATCTAGTTATTATATTATTAAATAACATTTATTCGGATATTTCACCAATAACAATCACTGCTAAAGAGTTATAATTAATTCTTCCTTTTCCAGGCTTTTTAGGAACAGTATGAATATGGCTATTGATTTTGTGACCAGACTGCTAGAAGCTTCACTTCCTTGATAAACACAGTGAAGTATCATTTGGGGCGTAAGAAGACTAGTTTTGAATAAATATACGATAATATTCATTCATTCACTTTATTTATAATTTACAGTTTGCTATAGAATTAATTTTTTTTTAAATATATAAATGAATATAATTAATTATGATTATATCATCATTAATTATATTTTACAGTTTTATAATTTTAAACTGATTTTTCATTGAATGTTAAGAAATTGCATTCATTTATTTGATTGAATATTAAACATTTATATATTTCACATGAATATCTAATACAATTGCAAACTGTAAATTATAAATAGTGCATAATTTTAATATTATTATTTATTATGTTATTAACATAACTAACTAGTGATGACAAAAGGCTCGATTTCTGTTAAGTTGGCAAACACTCATCGATCAAGGAATTGAAGGTTCTAGCATTCTGTTTGTGACATTAAAAAATTCAATAATATTTTCTGCTTTCTAATATTATTACCTCTCGTTTCCAAAACTAGGCTAAACCCCGGCTACAGTCACTACATGTACCTGCAATGGACCAATCATATACAGTGCACAGCATATACTTTCGTTATGGCTATGAACTTGAATAAATAGTTTGAAATGCATTGATTATTACAAATTGTAATTAAAAATATAAACTGTAAACTATAAAAACTTTTGATAATTGGAAGTATAGCTTCTAAATCATTGAATTTCAACGATGAGTGTTCACAGTCATAGGAAACTCTGTGCTGTATATTATGATTGGCTATTGCCACTATAAGACACTCCCAACGGCTTCATAGCCTGTTGTTGAAAATCGATGTTTGAACACTGAGTGTGAACTTAGATTTGGCCATTGGCACGGATTTTTTGGCCAGAAATAATCTTCATGTTTGCTGATATTTGTAAAAATAAATATTTGTGCCAATACTAAATTGATCTGGTCAAAATAATTATTTAAAATTTGACTATACCTGAGATTTTACTTTAATTTATATGACGTATGTCTCGTTTGAAATGTAGATGTTCTACAATAGAATATTTACCACATTTCGGAATAGAAACTGACCATGGTCTAATGGATAGACCATACACATATAGGGCCAAAGGTAGCTGTTTCGAGTCCTTGTTGAGACAATTTATTTTGTTATTTTTATATTTTTTAACATATACAATTAGTCTAATTATCTATTAATAAAAGTTTCATTTCGTTAAAATGTTAATAAAATTTAACGAAATAAACAAAAAGAAACTTTTATTAATAGATAGTTAAATTGATTGTATATTTTTATAAAATAAAAAAATAAAAGAAATAGTCTCAACAAGGACTCGAACTAGCTATCTCTGGCACTATAGGCTTATGCTCTATACATTAGACCTGTCCTTAACATTTTTCAATTAGGGTTTTAAAAAATTATTATAATTTATTGAAACACCAGCTATAGATAA
>JAQFXN010000745.1:0-18982 GCA_034693365.1 Liacarus xylariae | reverse complement strand
GAAAAAATAGATTCACTTCAATATATTATATATATATTTATTTATATGATATAAACATTATTCAAACTCGGAATTTAAAATTTAAATTTTTTTAAATATTTTATTGATTATAATTTATAAATTCAGAAAAATTTAAGAGAAAATTATAATTTTCTGAAATAAAATTAATTATCTTTTTATGCGTTTTAATGGATAAGAGAAAAATTCTGTGTTAAACAGTGTGTTTCACCAAAAACTACTGTTTATTTAAATTTTCTATAAAATCATAATTTTGTTACTGATATATCATTTTTGAAGAGAAAAAACTAGATTTTTGTGAAAATTAAATAATTATTATTTTAATTTACATAAGATATATATTGAATAAGATATAGTAGAAATTTATTTTTTATGAGTACAATCCGTGTCATAAACTGTAGTATAAATTGATGTGAATTAATGTCAAATTAGATATTAATTCAGTTAATTATAACCGGCTTTGACTGTATCTCAATTTGTGAAACCCCTATATAACACCTTTAAACATTCATTAAACCGCTTTTGGGGTAAAAATACATGGTTTTAATTTATTAATTACGAAATTTGAATTAAAATCTAGTTTCTTCTTCGAAATTCATTGATTATAAGATTAATTTTTAATTTACAGAAATTTTTTTATTAGTTTATTTCAAATGATTTAGAATTCTTATGAGTGATAATTATGATTAAAAAAAATATTCAATTAATTTAGTTTTTCTTATTTAACTTTATAACTAATTGCGTTTGAATTGAATTAAAATATTTTTTCAGGAAAAATGCATTTCAAAAAAATTTATTTATATCCCAATTAATAATATTATTTATATATTTGAAAGCATAGATTGTTATCTAAAAGTTTTTGAGTACTGTATGAGTGACAACATCTGCAACAATATATATAATATATATAATTGTTGTGATTATAGTCAAAGATAAATGAATAGATCTTTAGTTTATGGCATAGAATAGTGTATTCTTTCTCATTATAGTTGAAACAATTTATGTTATATTTATTCAATAGAATAACGAATAATAAAGTTTTGGCACAAAAGTCGTGCAAATATTGAATGCAAAAAGTTTTCAATTTTTATAGATCTATAGCTTTATTCGTTACTCTATTTCTTATTCAATTTAATGGCTTAGAATTTTGTTTTTATTTCCCAACAAAATAAAACTTTTTTGCTTTTGGAAAAATAATGAACAGTCAATTCTCTTGGCAACTGTTCGATGGTATTGATGGCACTGGCAGTGATGGCACTGTGAATGTGCAACAGTGCAACAGGCGCTTCAAATGTTACATTATTAAAAATAAATAGATTCCGACTCTTCTATCCAACAATTCTTACATAATCTCTCTTTTACTGTCTCTACAGAGAATGTCTATCGTATGCTATCTCTTTCTCTCCCCTCCCCTCTTACCATAATCTCGAATGTTTACAATTTTTAGTGTAAAATACTAAAAAGGAGTGCGAATATTAGTTAGAAAACTAGAGAATCTGGTCTACGATAGAACACAATTTATTATATGTGAGAGTACTGTATAGAGTATGTCATTCGGGATTAAGTCTTTGTCAGTTGGGGTTATTCCTAAGTATGAATTAGATTTGGTTGTTGTTTGGCATTCCTGTGATTCTAAAATCAAACCAAACCAATCGATATGCAAATTGAACCAAATATTTTCAGATTTTCAATAAGCGAGAAGAGGGAGGGGAGAGAGAGAGAGAGAGGAGAGAGAGAGAGAATTATTTGCTAATGGATTATATTTATAATATTTAAGATTAGCCTAAAGTTGTTGAAATAAATTTATTATATAAAAGCAAACGCTTTTATTGTCCGCTAAATAATATATTTTTTATACTTAAATGCAATTTAATTGCATTCAATTACATCCAATTAGATATGTATTAAATTATATCAATTTAGATATCAAATAAAGAGTTTTTGGAAATATAGGGAAATACTGAAATTATACTTATTATCAAATGAGTTGAAGTGAAATCAATGAAATCAATCAAATTATTGAATCAATTCTGATATTTATTTTAATAGACTGTGGTTTCATAATATCGATAGTTTCACTAAATTTTACATGCCTTCAGAGAATTTTTACAAAATTAATTCAATTCTGTTTGCATTCAATAATTATAAGACAGAAAGAGGAAAAATAATAATTTTTTGTTTTGAAAAGAAGTAAAACGAGTGGCGAATAACAAACCAATTATAAGGGAAACGAAATATTGAATATTTATGACTTTTATTGTTAAAAGATTTGGTTGAAGTTTAGTATTGGAAAGAATATAAGAGAAAGTGGAAACAAATCAGTGAATCGATGTTATGGCGATTTCTTAAAGTGATGATCACGACTGGCGATACCCTTCCCCGGGTTGAGGGTTGACAGTGAGAGAGAGGCTCGGAATCAAATCATCTAATATTTACTGTATTAGCAGTTTTTAAATGCACTGCTCTTTATGCTCTCTCTCTCTCTCTCTCTCTCTCTCTCTCTCTCTCTCTCTCTCTCTCTCTCTCTCTCTCTCTCTCGTCGTAGTCTCTGGTCTGCAATCATTAGTTTTGGGAGCACTCACTCACTTTGTGCGGTCACATACTCTCACTGTTAGCACTGGCACTATATTTAGAATCGCTAACATGCAATGCCCTTCCCTTCTGGCAAACAGATAACAAGAGCCAACGCATCCCTCGCAATCTTCAATCGCACTCTTTTAAAGGCTAATCACTTTTATTCCACTATTTTTTATTTCTCTTTTTAACACAAGAAATAGATTATTGTGTACTCAATATTACAAACATTTACACGAATCGGCTTTTATTTCTAAGAATTTTAAATATTTCGTCTATATCTCTGTTTTATATATCATTAAAGATCTTTGGCTCAAATAGAATAGTGAAGTCTGAGATTTTTTTGTTAATTTTGTCAATTAATTGTTAAATTTATAGCAGAAAATTGTGTTTAAATAATCTAGCTTATATACCAAAGTTTTACGATCTTTTTTTCTAAATTAAAAATAATCGATCAAAAACTTCTCAAAGAGTTATCAATAAATTTTTTAAAAACCAGAATCAATAAAATTAATTCATTTCTGCAATCAATTTAATCAAAATCACCATCAATTGTGATAATAATTACCAGAAACTCGAGTTTCAAGTCCTCCTTCACTTAAAACCACAGAAAACTTTTCAAAAGTAAAAATTTCAATTAACACATTTGAATATTTTTATGTTTTCTAATATTTGATAAGAAATTGTATTCGCCCTTTCAAAACCCATTTAGATAAATATTAATTAAAAAAATAATATATAACAATATAATGAGATTTTTCGAGGAGATTAATGAAATATCACTGAATTATATCTGAAATATGAATCAAATTTGTCATTATTTAGATATGAGACGAAATGAGATAACTAACAATAAAAAAATATCAAATTCTTTCAGTTGTTCAAAATGTTTTCTATATTTTGCAAAATTTTCAATTAATTAAAGTTGACATTAAAGTAAATTTCTGGAGAAAATTCCACAAAACAAACGTAATAAATATGTTTTTTAATCAACATATTATGCAATACTTTTTCAATTGATTGATCAAAAAATTTCATTTTTCATGTAAAAAATTTACACAAAAATTTATTGATTTGATGAAATATATATATATTTCCAAATTATTAATTTGTAATTTTATTATTGCAATGAAATTATTTATTATTCCAATGCAATACAAAAGTATATATAATATAAATGTTTAAAAATTCCTTCAATTGATTTATTAGTCTATCTATCAATGGAAAGTAAGTTTTGAATCAAACAGTTTTTGTTGAATAATTAAATTTTATATATATTTTAAAGTTACTAAAAAAAGGTGGATTGACTTCTGTAAAAAGAGTTTTTTTTGTATAATTTAAATGCATTCGATGTCTAAACTAATTTTTTTCTGATTGAGATCAACATTTTTGGCAATAGAATCAGAATTAATAATAAGTTTCATAATAAGAAAGTGAACGATAGATAAATTTTCTACAAATTATAAGTGGATTGGAGTATAAGAGGAAAGTTTTGATCAATTAATTCATATCAAGCTATTTCATAAAATATGCCTTTTTAGAAATTTTTGAAAAAATCGTATTAAATCATATTTGAAATCATTTTACTTATTGTTATAATCCGTTACGAAATATCTTAATTATGACCACTCAAGTCATTATTAGTTATCATATTTCTCACAATTTGAAACGTTGCCAATACTACTACACACATACAGGACTCGAGAGCACCGGTATATCAGTCAATGCCAAGAGTATAGCACTGCTAAATGAAAAACTATAAAATTACTCTCAAAAAACTATTTAAGCATTCATTACTTAAGTCTGGAGATAAAGGAATTAAACTTTTTCTCAGTAAAAAAAGATATATTCATATCTTTTGTTAATATAAATCATTTTAATATTTAAAAGTTGTTTTCTAATCAAAAAAAATTTTCTAATTTAAAATTCTTTGGACATTTTGGTTATAAAGACTTTTTTTGCAATCTATAGAATAATTTTTAAATAAAAAGTTAATAAATAATTTTGAAATATTTGATAACTTTGTGAATAACTTTATGACAAAAATACATAAAATACTTAATATAAATCAAAATTAATTTCATCTGAATTTATAGATAATTTTGTTGTGTAATACTCTTAATAATAAATAATTGCAAAAATATTCAGAAAAAAACAACTTATAGGACAAAACAAAATTTAGACAAAAAATATTTTGGCTTTGAGTGCAGTTAAAGATTTCTCTCTTAAATAAGAGTATTTATTTGTTGTATGAATTCTTATAGTTTCGATAATTATATTGTAGATGTTTTTTCGGGGACTTTCTTTCGATTATCAATTTGTAATCTAAACGTCTAGTCTTAATGTGAAAAATATAACCATTGATTAATATATTATTTTCTTCTCTTTGCTTCTGTTAAAACTGTTTAGATCTAAAATCTTATCACTTGCTCAAACCCAAAGACTTGTAATAAAGGTGCTCCCTTTCTCTCTCCTTCCCTCTCCCTCTCCTCCTCCTTTTCTTTAATTTAAGGCACAGAATATATTCGCGATTAAAATATGATATTTTGTCCATTAATTACATAAAAATACATTAACCTATTCATCCGTTATATTTCAATTAGTTAGAAATGAATTGCAATAATTGTATAGTTTTAATCAATACTTATCTGATTTCACAACATTCAACCATAAGTTCTTTAAAAAAAATATATTTAAAATATTTCTTTAAAAAATGATAAGTTTTTGTCCGATATTTTTTGAGGTAATTTTTGAATTAATTATGAATAAATTTTAAACTAATATATTATTCTTATATTTTTTTAAAGTCTCGAAATGATAAGAA
Source organism: Liacarus xylariae (assembly GCA_034693365.1). Lineage (NCBI taxonomy): Eukaryota > Metazoa > Arthropoda > Arachnida > Sarcoptiformes > Liacaridae > Liacarus > Liacarus xylariae. Next base: position 13,566 of record JAQFXN010000745.1, on the reverse strand, counting down.
TATATTTTTCTATCTCTTTTAATGTATAAGTTATGTGAAAAAATTGGATTCATTTTGTCATTTAGTCATTCATCAAAATCTCTCGTTTGTTCTGAGGATTTAATTAATATTTTATGTTTGACTAAAAAAAAAAATAAATTGATTAAAATTCGAGTCGTCATCGGAAAAAATTGGTTTTGATTTAAATTAAATTTCATTTATATTTAGTCTTCAGTTAATCTATTATTCAATCTTTTTGTCTCTCTTTTCAATATAAAAATTGTTTTAAAATTCAATAATTTTCCCCAATTCTCGAAGTCATTCGTCTTAATTAATGATTACATAACTCTTCGACTCTTTTTTGCCTAAGTCTATGATTTCTGTTATATACAGTATATGTATTCATTACAACTATTACCGTATATTCCGTTTTATCTGATCCATAGGCTTAAAACAAACACTGAATACTGAACTAACTTTTTGAATGAGACAAACATTTTTCAATCTTTTTTCTGCTAATCTAAGAAAAATCTAATTAAATCCTATTTTAAGTTCATTAAAAGCGCTTTACAGAAGAAGAAAAAATGAAAAGTTAATCGACGCACAGGTATTAATTATGTCGTAAGGGGAATAGATAAGAACTTCCAAAAATGAACTATTCTTTCAGTTAAATCAGTTGTGATTTTTTTCATTCGTTTATTTTATTTAAGACTTATATAAAATGTATTTTTTGACAGAATTTTTATGTGTTTCTCATTTTTTTATTTGATGGCTGAGAGGGAGACAGAGGTTACTATCAGTAAAGTACATCATTCCTAATAATTTGAGACATTATTATCCCTGAAGACAAATCTTGGGAATCATTAAAAATATATTTAATAATAATTATAATTGAAATAATTTAAATTTTAAATACTTTAGCAGAGCTAAATCTAAAATCATTTATTTTTATGTACTTTCAAATACTTCACTTCATTCAAACATTATTCACACTACAATCCAATCGCATCCCATATCCCATACCAACTAATTTGCATAAAATTAGTAAAAATCACTCATAACTTTAAGTAAGAATATCTTGAATTTCTGCACTGAATATTCCTATCCTTGTGTTCGGTCGCCGGTATTGAGATTTAGTTCACTTATGGCAACACTAATCAGATGTTAAGCACAAAAAAATGTTAATCAAACACTTGCTTCGCAGATATGCTCATCTGAGCCCAAGCAGAAAATAGAATTTGACAGAAGAGACTGTTCTAAAGAGTAAGGAATCGAAGTGAAGAAAAAAACTAAAGATAGCAAAAAATTTATTGAACACATCATTATTTTCAAATTTATTTCAATTACTGATATTTTTATGATTTCTAATTTTCAATACTATTTTCAATTATCATTTATTTTGCTTAAAACACATTCAAATGTATGTATAGATTATGGCATACTTTTAAAGATATTAATTGATTTATTAATCAATCTTTTCGAAAAAAGGGTTAAACAAGTCTATGAAAGATATGGTATATTGAATAATAAATCCATACAATTATGCTGAAATAAGATTAATGAAGAACTCATATAAGGAGCTAAAAATATAAAAAAAAGGAAATTTTTCATTTCTAAATATAAAAGAAAATAAGATAATGAAGTGAATTATGGCTATAAATGAGACTTATTATTAAATAAATGCTTAAATCATATAAAATACGATCCTATATATCATAATAGCATTTACTGCTTGATAGCCAAGTCTTATGTCTTATATTATTTTAATTGCTTCGGGGCCTAAATGCCACCAAAAAAATGCATTTGGGTTGAAGTCTTTCAGAGAGCCAACTGAGGGGAGAGAGAGAGAGAGAGAGAGAGAGAGAACTATGTGCTCAATGCATATGGCAATCATTTTTGTTTAGCCTTTAAATGAAGATCTGTCGAACTCAGCGCTGCCCTAAGGGTGACAATTGTATTGCTGCAGAACCAGTCAATGTCAACGACATGTGGATATAAATTAATGGACATTAAAGCGCACAAAACATATACAATGAGTTTGATTTCAAATTCACAAATCTATATAAGTTTTTAATGTATTTCACATCAAATTTATCTCATAATCAAAATGATTGGCCAAATCATTATTTTGGATGACATCTCAAACAATCTTCGATACAATTATTATATTTGTTTTAACCGATAATTTAGATACAGAATATTGAACCAATAGTTCAGTAAATATATAATTATATGTGCGAATCATTTTTTTCAGTGCATTTCAAGTCTTGAATTTTGTCGAAAGCATAAGATTTTAATAATAAGAATCTGATTTAACAAGTCTTTAACAAAATAAATAAATCGGTTTAAGGAATATGTTTTGAATCAACAAAACTATATATAATTCTGTCGCTATATCTGACTCAATGGACATACAGTATATCTGACATTAAACACAACACAGAATCCTATTGTAAGACTTACTTCTTTTTGTTGCATTTCTTGTTGTGCCACCAATTTCTCTCTCACTTCCTGGAGTTGTGATATCATTTCGGTTAACCGGCGCTCTGTATCGCCGATATTGTCGAGAGAACCGGCGCCACACATACTGGCGATACGTAATGCCTCCGATTGGAGTAGATTTCGGTGAGAGATGTTTTGGTCTTCACTAGAATTAAGAATAATTTTGTTTTATTTTTATGAATTTATTAATAATTAAAAAAATAAAAATTTATAAATATTTTTTAGAGAAATAACTTTTGCGTCTAATCATTGAATTACTAAACCAGATATTAAACTGATAGCTGAAGTAATAAAATAAAAATATTTGTTACAAATTTTTATAAAACTTTGTGAGAGAAGGGAGGGAATGAGGGGAGAGGGGAGAGGAGAGGGGAGAGGAGAGGAGAGGAGAGGAGAGAGGAGAGAGACGAGAGAGAGAGAGAGAGAGAGAGAGAGAGAGAGAGAGAGAGTCTTAAAGTCACCGATAATTACCAGTTCTCTAAAATGATGAATTTCAATAATAATTATTATTCTGACAAAATATTATGATTTAAGAGCTTCTGATAAATTTTATTTCTCTTATTTTTCATTGAATTTCTCAATTTATTATATGAAATATTTCAAACTTATCAGAAAAAATATGGAGAAAAAAGTTTTTATCAAAATAAGAGCACATTTACTATACTTAAGTTATGCTAATATTTCTTTTTAATTGTATTAATTTTCATTTAATGTTTTATTTCTAACTTTTTATTGTGATTTTATATTTTGATAATTTTTTTAAAGTATAATACTATAAACTTCTATTTGCTATAAAACAAATCAATTGTTGATTAGTATAGAAATTATTAGCTTTTATTTCAATTTGAAAGATCTCCAGAAAACAGAAGTCAAAGAACTTGTTGTCCGACAAAATATAATATAAGAATCAATTAAACAAAAGATAATTATTAAGAGACAAACGGATAAATTTATTTGAATTCTGAGGCAAACCTTATTTTTTTATCGTCTAATTTTGGTATTTTTGACGTCAACTTCTTGAGCACGTCATCCATTGAGCGTTTAGATAGCTTATTGTTATTAATCAGATTATTGGCGAATATCTGAGCGGTTGTGTCATTTCCATAAGTGGACTCATTGTCGTCGAATATCTCTTCGCCATCGGAACCACTGCTAGATATGTCTCGTTTTATTGTGTGCTCAAACTTATTGCTTTCCACATCGATATCACTCTCCTCTCCATTCTCTGTGGAAATGTCTTCGTTCTCATCGTCTTCTTCGTCGTCCATATATTTATTGTGATTGAGATAATTGTCTGAATTATTGTTTTCGGATCCGTTTTCATATTCTCCGCATTCGTTTTTCGACAGCTTTGTCGGCCTATTCTTGCGTTTCGATGACATCTCTTATAAATTTTCAATTCTTCCGATTAAACTATGTTTTGTAACGATAAACAGATTTAATAAAAACCATTAGTTATATAGCTTTGAATTGAATTCTTAGAAACAAAAATCTATTTTATTTGTAAAAATACTATATTTGAAAAGAAAATAAATTAAATTATGCAAAGATTGAAGAGAAAAATTGAAATTCAAAATAAAAGTTTTTGTAGAGTTTAGTGAACTTATAGTGAAGTTATACACAAAAACATATCAATACTCATAACAGAGAGTAAAGCATTTCTGGGCTGAAGAAAAGTTTTTTTCTCTTCTTTTCTGATTATTTAGTCTTTGAGCAAAAATTTCTTAAAAGCATTTCTATGTTTTTGGTTTCAGTAAATGATAACAATTTTTAGGGAAGAAAAAGGTGATTCAAAACGAAATTAGAAGCAAATGAACAGAAGACGCGTCGATAAGACGATTATATGAATATTTCTTCTCTTTTTTTTCTTTGGTTATACACAAAAATATTATCAAATATTTCGTTTTAACAATTAGTCCATAACTAGTAGTGAGAAAAATACAAAAATATCTCAAATATTACAGTCAAATCATTTTTATTATTTTAGTTCTGATAATCTTAAGAATCAAATTCCACGACAGAATCATATAATTAAGAATCAAAATATGTAAGTGCGATAAGAATTGAAATATTTTGCAAAAAGTGATTTGACTGTAGGAATAGAGTGCAGAACACTATTAACTTATTTGAATGTAAGGACAGATTTAGAGATTTTCTTCTTTAATACCATTATTAATGGATTAGTTTTAATTAATTATATATTTTATAACTTCAACCGGTTTTTTATATTTTTATTTTCCAGTTTTTTACAATTAATCTACAGAACTATGAACAGTGAGTATTGAGAAAAGAAGAGAAACATAACTGAAATACATATGAAATCTCAAATGACTTGAAATTAATTTTCTGTTTTTCTCTTCGATTATTTCTGTCCGCCTGTCCTCTCAATACTGACAACTTTTACTCTTCACTAGAATTTATACATATTATATATTATATCTATATATCATATCTATCATTAATATTAATAATGAAATGAATATTATTTTTAATTAAATATTAAGTCACGTTTGAAAATTTCAAAAAAAGAAAGACATTTTTCAAAGTCATTTCTAGAAAGAATAATCTTTTATTTTATTTTATTTATTATTATTTTTTTGCTACAATTTCTCGTAATTTTAATGCTAAACCAAATATTGTCGAATCAATTACTTATTTTTAGTATTGCTCTTTTAAAAGTCGTTTAACCCCTTTAACTGTAAATCTTTACTAATATTTTAGTTTTAAAAAATATTTTTTTATTTTCTAAACTTCTGACAAATCATCGCTGAATATAAGAAAATTTTATAAAATTTATACTTATTTTGTATTTTTCCCCATTTAAGTGCGTAAAACTAGAAGTGAGAAAACAAAAGCAAAACAAAAAGTACACAAATATCTTATATTGAGATAAATCTTTAAAAAAATATAGCGCAGTCTCTATTGAAATAATGACAAAAATCGAATCAAATGTACATGACACTTTTTTCTAATACTGTTTATTTGTTCTCTTAATGTTTTATATAAAAGTTTTTATTTTATTGTGATTTACTCTAAAAGAATAGAAAGACTGAGCGGAAAAAGGATTTCAGTGAAGCGATAGTAAACTTAAGAGCAGATGAAAAATGAATTTCATTCACGCTTTTCACACATTTTAAAATTCGTCCAATTTTTTTAAAGAGTAATTTTATCGCTTCTTGTCTACAGTGAAACCCATGTTTTAAAATCATTTCAATCGAATCTCATATATGTTTACTAAATATAAAATTTAGTTTAAGTCGAATAAATAGCAATCTATAGCCTTATAGTTGTTTCAAACCAAAAATGTTTGTTTGATTTTTACTGAATCTCTTATAAACGAGTCATTAGAAAGACTTCGAACGTATTTGAAACATAAATTCAAGTCTTCAAACATCCTATTGAAGCACTCAATCACTTCGTTTTTTTGCAGTGAAAAAACCGCACAAATAGTTTAGTATATGTATGCATCACAACATCACAAGTGGACCAAAATGTAATACTAGTAGTGACTAATGGTTAGGTTCAGTACCAGTTTTATTGAAGATATTCTCTCTTCTTCTCTCTCTCTCTCTCTCTCTCTCCCCTTCTCTCTCTCTCTCTCTCTCTCCCCTAACTCTCTTGCTAGGCTAGAATCTGGAGTCTGAACTGGAAATGCAAAAAATAAAAGGGACTCTCATATTGACAAAAGTCTAATATTGTGCTTAAGTGGTTCGATAGCGCCCAGTGCTCACACTTTTTTGTTGTTAGTAGTGAGCTTTTATGAATTGGCAGTTCGTTCGCAACTGTCCGGTGAGGCGAGAATGAGAAATGGAGGTAACAATTGGCTGAGAAGCATAAGAAATGTATTATAGCCTTACAATTGATATTTGTGTTCCACTAAATTGCACTCGAACTACAACATTAGGAGAAGGCATTATAAATCGTATATTATATGTGTCTGACTCTCGTGTATATACTTTTATGGCCACAAACACTACTATTGCGTACATTTTCTCTTATGACAAATGATTTCAATAGCAGTTTGTGGTCTTATTTTCTTCTATTATATAATTTAAGTACTTTTTTCTTACGAAAGAAAAAGTTTTATTCATTTATTTATATTGAAATGTTGTGAACAAAATGTGATTTCTATTTTTGAAAATCACAACTTTTTTTCATTTAATATCAAATGAGAAAAGCGTTGAATAAATATACTGTATATTCAATTATTAAAACATTTCTTTGAAATTATGACAAATCCAAGAAATGTCAGCAAAACCTTAATAATTTGGAGAATTTCTGACATTTGCTACAAATTCTGTGTTTTCCTATTAATGTATTGATTAGAGTTATATTAGATAATCAACAAAATCAAAGCACAGAATAAATAAGTAATGAGTAGTTTATAATAAAACATTCAAAATATATAATAATATTATTGTCTTTTTCAGCGATTGTTTTCGAAACGCATTTCTTTAGCACTTAATTAACGCAATGATAATGAATGGGAATAGGAATGAAAGAAAGGAAACAAATGGGTATACAATGCGAATGTATTAGTCTCACTGCTGTAGACGGTTTGGTATGCCTTATAATTAGTAGTGTCCCTAACTATCAAAATGAAGAGCGAAAAGAAAGAATGACTGCAATGATTGAAACAGAGAGACAACAAGAGAGCAAAAGGAGAGAATAGAAGAGAAAGAGATGTGAAGACGATATGGTTTGGATTGGATGGCAGTGAACGACACTCTCATCAATCATTGTCAATGATCGGGTGCAACACATTGGCCCTGTGCTCACTGCTACTGCACTATCGTCAAGCATACAATATTGGCAATAATATAATACTTTTTCTACACTCAAATCTGTGCCTGGATTTCGATTTGGGAGCGTTAGACTCGACTCACTAGAGGAGAGAGAGTTAGTGTTAGACATTCTCAATGGTTAGCGCTTGTAATGCTTGTAATGGTTTTTCAAACTAATCAAATAACAATAATCAACGGCAGATGTCAAATGATGCAGAAATGAGGTTTATTAATGGATTTGTCACTAATAATAATAACAACTCTCCATTCCAGTTGCAAATACTCTATGGCAAACACTTTCACTAAACTCTCTTAACATTTAAAAAAGTCAAAAAACAAAATTTCAATTTTTGATTTTTAAAATAAATTCAATGATAAATTGAAATTTTCGATTTGTTTAAGAGCGAAAATTGTGTGCGAAAAGTATTGAAATAATTTTTCAATTAAAAATAAGATTCTGTAAAGTGAAGAGTGAGAGTAGAGGGAGAGGGAGGGAGAGAATGACATAAAGCTTAAAAAATTCCTTTTCCTAAATGTTTTATCTTTTGGACTGAATTTAAAAATAAGCACTAAATTGATATTTTATTCAAATCAGTTTATATAATAAACTATATTCTGTTTTTGTATTATTACATTTTGTTTTTGCTTTTCCATTGAATAAACGATTCAATGCATATGTATTGTATTGGCTGTTATTGGAATATAGAAAGAGATTATTGCAAATGAAATGGTTATCCAATAATAGTAATAATAATAAGAATCGTCAGTATATTTATTACACAATAATCACTTGTGTTAATATAATTTTTTGAACTTTGAATGTTTATTTAACTGCTTTTTTCACATCCGTTGCAATACATTTCTTACAGCGAATTATTATCGAAAACCTAATCAATAAAAAGCAGCAAAGAATATGATGAGTGAACTGTTCTCCTAATATGCAGTTCTAATAAAACAAAAGTCTTTAAGAAACGGCTGATTCATATAAAAAACAGAAAATTTTCTAATATACAGAAGACAAGAAAAGATATAAGAAAACAGTCATTTTTGATTTGATATAATGCATTCGCTATCTGTTTCGTGCAATTTATTCTGTTATTTATGTTATCGATATTTTTTCTCCAATGAAAACAAATCTTTTATAATATAGTTTTATATATCAAATCTGTTTTTATATAAAATGAAAGTATTTCTATAGTTTTCTTTTCTTTCTTTATTCTTATTTCTATATATATTTTTAAAATGTTCTTTTTCTTATTGTGAAAGCAAAATGAGTAAAATTTATTTCTGTCTGAATAATGACATACAGACTCGTAGCACAGATATAATACCCCCCAATGTTTTTTGTGATTCAATCTAATATTTTTTTAAATTTTTTCGTTTTTTTCCTAACTTTTCTCCCAAGAATTCAGTTATAAAATATACGATTGTTTTTTGAGAAATTGCTTTTTGAGATTAAAAAATATACAGAAATTCAACGATGAAAAACTTTAATGAAACACAAACTCTATAATAGATTAGGTTTTTCGACAAAATTAATAATAATAAAAAAGTTTTTTAGCCTCCGGTGACAACAAAAGGTAGCTATAAATGTGAAAAAGATATTATTTCTTTTTAATAATCAATAGCTTTTCATTTGAGAAGAAGACCTTAACCTTCAGAGCAATAATTTTATTGTTTAAGCACTTCCATCTAAGTTAATATTGAGATGATTGGATTCACTCTATTATTCTTTCTTATATTATATTAAAAGAAATTATTATTTCCAATCATTAAAAATATTAATTAATAACTTTATAAATTTTTTCACTTTTTATCCCAAAAAAGAGTATTACAAACATAAACTCGTTATAAAAATGATGCAAATTATAGTCTGATATAATGCAGAACATAACCAAAAAAAATTGTTTCTCTAATAGAGAGACAAAAAGCCGCCTTATGTTCAAAGATGTATTAAATGAGAAAATGTAATCAATATATTTGAGTCGAAGAGATGAGATGAGGGGCGAAGTGCCTCACAATCTGTTTATACAATGCAATACACATAAGACATTTCAGACCACATATGCAACGCATTTATAAGTTCTTACAATTTCTTCATTGAATTTCTTTATGAGTCAAACGTCGAGTCTTTTAAGTCTAATGTTTTCTTTTGGTACTATTTTTCCTAATTTATACATTTGTTAAGAAACAGACAAAAAATTTTATTATCTCTGGCCTAAAGTTTTTTTTTAAAACACAGTAAATTCGCATTATTATATACACAATACTGTGTACAGCTATAGAGGAATAGTAGACTTGGTTTTATCAATCAGGATATGATTCAATCGATATATACAACAAATTGAAATCTTGACTTCAATTTGAGTCATAAAAATCCATTTTATTCGATAAAAATAGTGTTAATCAAGATATTTGAAAACTTAATCGAAAGAAAAACAGAAAAGACTGTAATACAAGTCTGGGTAAAGTATAACAAAACCAAACTTTGGAGAGTCTATGGCTAATCACGTCCTTCTTTTCTTGTTGCATAAAACCATCTGGATTATGTATTACGTCTCACATTACTCACACACAACTTTCTGACAATTATTAGAGTTTCTCTAAATTGCCTTTTATTTTGCAGCCGTTTATTAGACACTACAGTATTATATCGACTCTGTTTGCGCTTTATTAACCTTTTCTTTTGCCTCTATATTACTGTCAACAATAAAAGAGCAAAAGAAAAAACAATCTTATGTTTAAATTAATGACAAAATATTCTGTACAATGATTTGATAACTTATTATAATTCTTATGCATTTTATCCTTGAAATGAAAATAATTAATTTTATTTAAAAACTATTATAATCTTTGAGAAGAAAAAATTGAATTGAATTTTGCAGAATATTTGACTGAATTCACCCCTATATTTAAGACAATTAATCAAAAGGTTAATCGAATTATGAAAATTATACACAAAAAATTGAAATCCTTTTTTAAGTACTACAAGAAGAAATGTCAATTTGTTTTAACTTGAGTTTTCAGAAAAAATATATTATAATATTCGGAATTTTTTCATTTCTCAAAATTGATTTTTTAAGAGAATAATTTTTAATTTAAAATTATTTTTTTCTAATAATTTGATTGAAACTCATTCATCACTTTTGAGTTAATTGCTATTAGTAATAGCCTATTACCAACCAATGTGTTCGCGCGCACCCAAAAACACTTTCCAACACCATTTCCACACTTGAGAATACCTTTATTTTAAAACCAAAAAAAAAACTAAGAATTAAGTACCGAAACAAGAATGAGAGAAAGAGAAGTGCAGAGGGAGAGAGAGGAGGGGCAGAGACTGAGAGAAGGAATAAAAAATTCTGCATATAATCTAATTTTCATAATAGATAGAGCAGAAGAAAAGATGTAATTAATTAGTAGAGTACAGGTAAGACCAGTATTCGGGCACTTGACTTGTGTTCTGCTATAATAAGAATAAATTTGTTGAATGAATGATCCTTTTGTTGGCAATCAATTTGGAAGCAGTGGTCTCACCTGTCGAGTTATCGCACATATTATCAATAATCAATTATTAGCAATCAATTTACTGCTACAACAATATCCACAACAATTCATAATTATTCTCTCTCTCTCTCTCTCTCTCTCTCTCTCTCTCTCTCTCTCTCTCATCCCTCCCATCTATTGCTTTCTCTTTTCTTATTATTTTTAATATATTTTACATAAGTAGACAACACTTCGAGAGGTGGAAAAGAAAGATCTGGTAATACCTTCTTGTGATTCGTAACGCTTTGACTAGAATTGTGTGTTTGTGTACAGAATTTTAAAATCTTCTCTTTTTCTATCATTTCAACGAAGTATTACATAATTCAGAAGTGTTCTGCGGTAGGAAACTATCACTACATGAAATAATGTTGGATTCACCGGAAAAAATACAAGACTTATATTGAGTTTAAAGTTTTTAAAAGAATTGTGTAATTTTGTTGTATTGCGGCGAATGTGCAAAAATGCATTAGCATTAACAGCAGGACTTCAAATATTAATCGGACGAATGGATGAACCAATTGAATGGCAATCGTTTGACTCGCAATAGATTTTTCAAAATATAATTTTTTCTAATTTAATGTGAATTTTTAAAAAATTAGTTTAAAAGAACAAAAAAGAAGAGCAGAAAAATAATAAAAATTGTTTTTCTCCAACAGGTGTTACAAATCGGGAAAAATACTTTCGCTTCTATTCAATTGAATGTTTGGTTATTTTTATTAATTTTTAAAACAATTTTTCATTTGTTTCAAACTGTTTTTTAGCAAATTATATTTGAAGAATGAGTAAATAATCTCAACATCTATTTGATTATTGAAAACTTTGAATAATAATTAAAATTTTATGATATATAATATATACATGTATATTATATACGATGAGAGGAATGAAGTAATTTATAATTTTCAAGATTCTTAAAAAGCATATCAATTTGCAAAGTCATATGAATTTATTGTTAGAATAATGTTTAGATATTTCTGATGACAAATATTTTTCATTTTATTTATTTTCTAATAAGAAAAAAGTCTTTATAAAAACTGTTGACTAGAAGATGTCATTTTTGAAAAGTATACGCTTATCTGAGAAAAAATTAATTTTGTATTTTAATCCATTGAGAACTGGGATTGAAAGACAGGTGTCATTGAATAATAAAAACTAAAAAACACGTACAAAACAAACTTTAATTGGGATTCTCTTAACAGTCAAACAAAAAGTGGAGACAAATAAGAAAAATTCAATTCAAGAATCTTTCATAAATTGATTTCGAGATATATATATAATTAGTGTTTTACTTAATTATTGGCAAAACAAAAAGAAATATCAAAACCATTACATTTATTTAATTGTAATTACAAATAATAGTATTATATTAAGGGTTCTATAAATTTGCTTTTAGGCGAAATCCGATAGTCTTTTGATAAGTCAGTCGAAAGAATTTTTGAGCCTTAGAACTAGAAATAATTGCTTACCTCGAGATTTGAGCTTCTTTTTACTACTTTTGAAAAAATAACGACAGTCACAGACACACAAACACCAGAACAACAAAAAGTGTTGTATTTTAATGAACAGTAATTCTTATGAAAGCAATTAAATGAAATGCAACACAAATTTTTGTTTTATCATAATTTAGTTAATCGATTCACAAAAAATAAATAATAAAAAATATATTTTACTCTTTTTTTATGAATATATAAAAATATTTTCACACAGTTATTAAAAATGATTTAAAACGAAGCTTTTTATGCAAAAAAAATCTTCATTCCTTTAAAGAGTAAAACAAAACAAAAAAACATTAATTTCTGGGGAAAAACTTTTATTAACTCTCAATAACTAATTAGATAAGAATGGAGTTCACTGTTTGAAGAATAATATGTAAATTATTTATTATTATATTTTCATTAGAAACAGATTTTTTTACTAAAGACTGTAAAAACTTGTCTCCCCTTTAATTCTTATCAAAAACATAACTTTATTTTCTACGAAAAATAAAATATAATTAATTGATTTTAAATTTTTGTTGTGCCGATTTCTTTGGCAGATCTGTAGACTAGTGAACCACACCCTTAAAACTAGAATTCAGTAACTTTTTGACATGTTTTTGCTCATCGCTATTGTTAACGAGCCTTTTAAATGGTTTTGAATACAAAAACTATTATTAAACACAATTATTATTATTAGTTATTATTATTGTTATAACAACACAACTACTAGTCTGAGTGGAAGCGCACAGAGAAGAAAGAGATTTTGCCAAAGAGATAGTTAGTTATACTTTGTGTTTGGGTTACTTTTATTTCTTGCATCCCATTCCCATCTGTAGTCGTAAATCAGTGAATATAAATTTTGTATGTTTTGTATGCCTAACAATATAACAGTAGTGCTGATAAACAATTGCTATTACCAGAGCCAGCCTTTTATCTCTTTTATGGTATTTAACTATCGCATCGCATGTCTTCTCTTTCTCTCTCTAATTCAAACCAAACCAATGACTTTCTGTTGTCAATAATCATTTACTTTTTCTGTCTAACTGTTTCAATGATATCACTATTGCTGTCTTTTTTGGCTTTTTCTGAAAAACCTGTGTCTCTAATAAAGCAATTGGTATTGCGGCGGATGTTTAGCTATTCTTCAGACGCTCTCAGCATTAGATCATTGTCTTAACACAATGAAAACATTGTGTTATTGCTAACAAATGCCATTAGAAATTACTACAACTCATAACACTATACACTAAATAAGCATTTTTCAGACGACTCTAACAACT
>JAQFXN010000744.1:0-18994 GCA_034693365.1 Liacarus xylariae | reverse complement strand
TTTACATAATGTTAACCTATGGGTAACATGTTTAAAAATTGACATTTCTCACTATAAAGTATTTTATATTTTAAAGAACTCATTATTCTGAGTGCAACGATATATCACATGACATATTTAGACTATTAATTAACAAAGTAGGAAGGAAATACATATTAGGTAGATGGCGTTAAAATCGAAAAATTTTAATCATTGAAAAATATCAATTGAAACATCGATTCTGACTAATTCGACTATTATTTGAGATAGATAGCGAATCTCAAATCTTCTTTAATTTATCGATTTTTTTTAAAATACAACGCTCTCTATCTCAAATAATAATGGATTTTCGAGTTTGAAGCCATCACCAATCGATTCAGCGTGTACGAATTAGTCAACTTAGCGAACTTATTGATATTTGGGAGATTGCTCAGGCTCTGCAAATACATTTTAATTAATAATCAATCATTGCTCATTGTTCGTGTTTTATAAGAACATTATTTTTGGACAATATGAGGATTTACAAGTACAACAGGTATTACATGGATCAAAATAAAAAATCGTAGGTTTACATTCAACTACTTGTATTATAGTATTTTTTGAATATCATGTTTTTGTGATGCTTTTGAAATCATTAATCTATTAGTTATCATTTCAGGGACGCCGAGAGAGAGGCTTAGTTATTATTATCCCTTCCCCCATATTTAGTATTTTTGCTGAATACTCCCATAGACGAGATATAAAGTTTTGAGCAAACTACGCCCAAGCCACAAGTATTCGGACTAAATTCTAGAAAATATAACAGAATTTTATCAAGTTCTTGCTAAACCTGATCAAATTTTGATAAATTCTTACAGGATTCATCATAATTTTACAAAATTCTGGTAAATTCTTTCATATTGCGTTCAATTGTGTCATTTTTAATTAAATTATCTAAGAATTTGGTGATTGCAAAATATTCTCTTCTCCTCGAAGATCTCGCAAAAATACCCCTCCCCTGTTGTCAAGTCTTGACATCCTTAATCAGATTTATCCAACTCCAAGAATTGGTACTGATGAAAATATTTTAAAACACGTTTGCTTTTTCTGTGAAAAAGTCAGCTTTTTACTAGAAAGTGCTAAAACTCTATCAATTATACTCAAAAAATTTGTGTTGACTTGATTAATTATTATTAGATGCTAGTAAATCAAGAAGTAGCATTGTGTAACAATGCAATAGTATTCTGTATACTTGTATACAAATACTACTAATAAAAATCAATGGTCCAGAAGAAGGATGAAAAGAATGATGACATAATAATTTATTCAGAACAGACCTTAAGTTTTGTCAAGATTCGGCCGTAATATAAGTTTTGATTGTATTGAGAATACAAAATCATCACAAGATTCAGAGTTTTGTGTAATTTATTTGCTTCAGAATTGACTGACGAAGCCGTGAATATAATAAATAAGAATAACTGCAATAATATAATGAGTATATAAATGAATATTATCTTCAAATGTATAACAATAGGAATGAATAATGTAATGAAAATCGATAAAACATTTGCCGAACCAAATGTAAGCCATATTAATAACAAGAACTTCGACCAATAGCTAGTGTTGTAATCATGTATTTCGACACATATCTGGTTAAGTGAATGCAAGTGTTGTTGAATTCTGGCAAAGATTTTCTTATTTGATTCAAACAAAATCAATTGATTAATTGTTTTGAATTTGAGTTTAATGTATTGACAAATGATATGAAAATAAATCGTTTGAAATAAGATATTATTCCAAAAGTAATAGCTGTAAGACATGAATATTACAGCGTTTGGAATACCGAATAAGAGTGTATACTTTAGGGACGTATATATAGAATAGGTTGCCATTAATGCCACAAACGCTACGACAAGAATAATGTATTGGTTATTGATTTCGGCAAAACTGGACATTTGTTTCAATTGTCTAATTAGTTTCAAAATCTCTTTGCCATCTGTGAGACCAATACTTTTAGGTGAAGCCAAACCCGACATCATTTCAAACACTTTCAGAAATGTTGGTTTTATGCCATTCTTGTAATTATAAAAATAAAATAGTTGTGAACCGATTGCTAAAAATGTAATCAAAATGAATAACAAATCATAATAGACTCGAATTCCAACGAAATGTCCGAAATCACCCAAAATTGTGAAAACCATTACATTATGTTCATTGAGATTAATATTTATTAACTTTGCAGTTAAAAACAGTATGAATGTAAAGAACACAATAATGGGTTTATTAAACCATTTCCTTCTTAGACTGTTATTATTATTTGTTGGACATAAACCAATTCTATACAAACGATTTGCTGCCGATTCGTATTTAGCATTAAAGGGCAAAGCATGATGAGGGTTAAAATTATCCATTATTTTAAAATGTCAGCTTTTGTATTTCTTAAACAATGACAGCATATGCAGAGCAATTGAAGAATATATTTATTAATATATATTACTTATAGAAAATTATTCTAACAAATGCTTACTAACAATGATCAAGGGTATTAATAGCAAGTGTATTTATCAAAATACTGTACATTTAAAATATGAAAAAGTGCTCATTTGATACTTTGCTTTTCGACATTTACTTTCTATCTTCTCTAAAGTTGTGTGAAGTTTTCATTCTCTATCACATCTACTTTTAAGAATAAGATTTTTATTTCTAGTTTAGAGTCTGGATACTTTTATTTTTGAATATTGGACATCACTGTACACAAATAAATATGTCATTATTATGGAAGTTAGTATGTCATTATTACACACATATGTACCAAGATATAATTTATTTGATCAAATAACTTTTATGCAATCATTTTTTCATTTTTATAAGTATTTGTTGTAATTGTAAAGCTACATTTTACAAAATGTTTATTCTTATTTGTTTTGCTTGACTATTTTCCTGACTGACACATTTGGTTTATGTAAATATGCGTCAGTAAAAAAATATTATTGATAAAGAATAAATTAATAATAACACAAAATTATTACCCTAAGTTCTGTCAGATAAGCTCGACCTAACGTATAAGTCGAATTTTGATTTATAAATATGTATATAATAAATATACTACAATTGATTATATCTTAATCTTTTTTGACTTTTATTAATAGAAAATGAATTTTATATTCAAATATAAAGTTTACAATCTATGAATTGATAAAATGTTTTTCAAAGTGTTGATTAAATTTCAACTGATTGTCAAATTGTTTTATTGCGTTCTTAAATAATTAATTCTTAATTAATTTTATTTGTTTTATATAATTATTTGTTTTCACTTCACTTAATTAGTGATTTAGTTTGATTTTTATAAAAATACTAAAATAATCAACTCATGTAATGAGTATTCAAAAACAAATGATACTGAGTCTGATATACAGGGTAAGCGAGAAGTGGTGGGGACGGATGGGCATGAAAATGAATAAAATTAATATACTAATTTCTAAATTTTTAAAAATATTTTTAAGTTTGATTAAATTGAAAATTCTAAAAAACAGTAAAAGTAATTTTAATTTTGTAAACTGCAACTAAAAGATTTAAACTTACTTAGACTTATCTAAACTTAAATTTAAACTTATCCAGATGCATGACTAAAAGATAGATCTATCCAAAATTTATCTAAGATAGTAATAAAAAGTTTAATACTCATAATGAAGTTTTGCGAAATGTATTTTGGCGAATTGTAGCTAAACCGTTGAAATGGAATTAAAACGAATAAAATTAAACTTAGGTTTCGTAATGTTTTGACATTTTGTATAAATTGCACCAGTTAAATATCATTATTCAAATGAAAATTACTTTTTTTGAAGTTGTAATAGTCTTGGTAATATTAATTAAGATGTTTTAATTATAATTCTTAATTGTTTTCATAAATTAATTCTGAATTTTCAAGTTCAATCAAAAGATGAATAATGCTGGTTTTGTTCCTTTACTCAATAAATTTGCAAATTTTCTTAAAATTTAAAAATTAATAAAAATAATGCAAATAATAAACCAAGGTCAAATAATTTTCTTTCATAAGAATTTGATAATGATTCAATTCAATTAAATAAATAATTAATATCATGACATATTGTCTGTGCATATAAGAGAAATGTATTTATTAATTATTTTTCTAATTTTTTAAAAGAGCCCTAATTGATAAAAATTTGAGTTAAGCCAAAATTTCATTAAAAGTCAGATTTTTAAAAATTAATTTCGCCCATTACCCCCACTCAAAAAATCTGAAAATTATTTGGTTGTTTGCATATAAGGTAAAGTTGCTTTTGAGTTAGAGAAAGTGATGAGGTCACGAGATTTTCTGGTTAATTTATAAATTGTTACACCCTAACCTATGCTCTAATATACTGCATATGATATTTCGAGCTAAAACAATTTTAAATTTAACCCAATAAGACTTTTATCCTGACTAATTGGCACATTCTGAAGCTATTGGTAATTTTTAAACTCGAATATTGAATAGATATTCTGAGTTTTCACCTTATATTGAAAACCATTCAATATTTTAGTTTGAAAATATTACCAATAGCTTCAGAATGTGCCAATTAGTCAGGATAAAAATCTTAAGTGAATTTTAAAAGGTTATAATTTTTTCATATAGGAGTATTAGGGTTATAAAAGTTAGGTATAAAACGTTGTTAGAAATATAAATATAAGCAAATTCTGATGTCTTAAAGGTGTTTAAGGTAACGTTTTTAATTTTTTTAAATTCTTGTACTTACGTGTTATAATTAGTGCATAACGGATTCGGGCAGATGAAATTTTAAAAATCGGCGGGCAGATCCGGGCTGACCAAAAAATATGAGTAAATAAAGTAAATTCGGCGGGCATTTCCGGGCACATGTATTTTTCAATAGTCAAATTCTTACAGAATTTAATGTAAAATGGCGTAATTTAACAGAATTTTGATGTATTCTGTAAGAATTTAAAAATAACTTGACTTAAAATAGATAGAATGTGACAAAATTCCGTTATTTATCCAAGCAATATTCAATAATTTGAATAGAATTTTATTGAATATTGCAAAACAATGCCTTCGGCGCCGTTTACTTAAAATTGCTACAAGGAAAATTAAAAATTCCTTGATTTTTCTTCGTCACAGAGGGTGAAAGTTTGGTAATTTTTCGGGGAAGGGTTTTTTTCATCATATTGGCTATACCCACATTGCACATCCCTATTAAACTAACTTCTATTTTCATTTTGAATTAAATGATAAAATATGTCAGAATAAAGAATAATAGCTTAATATACTGTAAGTGTTTAAATATTTTTTTGTCAGTAATAATAACGATTCACAATAGATATGCATTTCATAATAAAAGCATTGTTTAGATTACGAAATAATTGCATTATTTATACTAATTTTAGAGGAGTTTCCGGGCAATATCGGGCATTTGTGACATCTGCCCGGAACAAATTTTTGAAATTCGGGGGGCAAATTCGAGCTTTTCCTTGCATTGCCCGAATCCATCATGCACCACTTATATGTATTCAAATATTTTGTTTAAGATCTCCAATAATTAATAGAAGTTATGCAAAAAGCGGCCCCGGCAATGCACAAGCGCTTACATATAAAGGGTAAACATTGCATCAAATCTCATGCTTTCAATATAACAGTACTTTAAGTAAACAAAACAAATAAATTCAAATCAAATTTAAGTAAATTTTTAAAACAATTTATTAACAATTAATTAAATAAAAATATGAACTGTTCACAGATGGCACTGTTCACAGATGGCACTGTTCACAGATGGCACTGTTCACAAAATTCATTGGGTATAATAGCACTGACACCAATCCCTACTCTTTCGTAATCACATGTGACGTCACATATGTTTTGTTTTTATATTTAATTATTTGTTTATTTGTCGTTCATTTGAGGGCAAACTTAGTGTTAAGACTAATATTAATTTATTATTCAATCGATTTATAGACAATTATTTGGTTTAGATTTGGAAATAATTGATCGGAGAATACAAAACAATAACAATTGAATTGATTGCCAACCAATCGATTGACAAATGGGTCGTATATTTCTGGAACACATCGGAGGTCTTCGTCTCTTTTCGTGCGCCTCTTGTGATACAGTACTGACTAATAGACACGAACTCATCAGTACTCGATTCACGGGCGCCACCGGTCGGGCCTTTCTCTTCAATAGAGTGGTTAATCTCAACTACAGGTTAAGTAACCAATAATTGTTGGCTTTGGGTGTAGTCGTTGTGTTGATTGTGTTGTTTGTCTTGTGTTGTATTGCAGTGAAGTCCAGGACCGAGTGATGCTTACGGGACGGCATATGGTTCGGGACGTGAGTTGCAAGAACTGCGACACTAAGCTCGGGTGGGTCTACGAGTTCGCCACCGAAGAGAACCAGCGCTACAAAGAGGGCAAAGTCATTCTGGAGAGGGCTCTCGTCACTGAGTCGGACGGCATGGAAGAACACGTGGCCAACGACTGACCACTCACTCCACCTCCGCTCCATTCATAAACCATTCATTTGATATCATTTTTTACATAAATATCTCATTCAATATATTATTGAAATAATAACTTAAATATTATTGATTTCGACTAAAAATATATAAATAAATAAATTCTTTGAATCGTTTCGTAAAAGAATCTAATTTTGAAAATTTGGGATAATTTGAAAATGGATTCGGCTGTCAGTCCTCAGTAATTAGTCGATTAAACAATCCTTTTATAAGATCTGTGATATATGACAGTGCAGTCAAAACGCTTTTCAATACAATTGTAATAATTGACGACAAAAAGAAATGATTAATCAATTTTCATATTATGTTTCAAAAGGAATAATCATTTGTTTTCTACTCTTTTTACGATTAAATAATTTTATTCGAAAAAACATTTTTCTTATAAATCGATGAGAAGTTACATCAAAATTGATTTGTTTTCAAAGCAAAAATTGTTTTTAAAAATATCAGTCAATTATTAATTATTGCTTACCTTTTAATTAAATATAGACTTCATTTAAATAATAAGTTTATTTACAAAATGAATAGTTTTCATCAAAAGTTATAATAAATGTATTTTTTAATTAAATTAATGTTAATTATAATAATATTAATATAATATATAGTAAAATATGTCAGACATTATTGATATCAATATAATATTGCATTTTTATATTAAATACTATTAATATTGCATTCATTGTTCAAAAAAAACATATATATATTAATAGTTGAAATACGAGTGCAATGACTAGACATAGAAATTTGAAAAAAGATATAAAATACAGAATATGTTTAAGAAAGTAATTAAAATCTTGTGTACAATTTATGCCAAATTCACTAATAAATCTACTTTTTTTGTAGAAAAAGATCTGTTGAGTCAGTTAAAGGAACGGATTGTGGTATAGAATCACATCTTTTAGAGCTTTCAAATGTTTAGTAGTTTAGTAAATGTGATAAGTCTTCAAAATAATAGTTAAAAGTTGTATAAAATACTAAAAAGTAATAATAGAGTGAATTATAGACTAATTTAAAAATACCTTTTGGCACAAAAAATAATCGATAGAAAAATTGAGATTTAAGGCACACAACAAAACATAAAAAATTAATAAAAACTAAGTTTTATGGCATATATTATAAATTAAATCATGAATATAAAGGCTTAACTACATCTATAGTCTATACTGTAGTTGTTCTCATAATTGACATCAAATAATCAGTTAATCGATTAGTCTTTTATAACTGCGAATGATTTACTGATATATAATTAGAATTTATATTTCATTTGATTGTTATATATTATAAATTAATAAATGATATCATTATTTCCTAATTGTTTGGATTACAGAATAAAATGTTAGTAAAAATAATCTGATATTTGACTTAAAAGTATATTTGAGTAGAAAATTACGATAACATTGAAATCACGTTTAGTTTTGAGAGAATATCAAAGATTGTTTGAAAAATATATAAATAATGTAATTCAGGACTGATTTTCGTCGTTTTGCAACTTTCCGATCACGTGTTTAACCCATCCCTTAGAGTTGGGTTTAGGCGAACCCTTAGGCGATGACTCTTCACCGACAGACTCATCCATTTCGTCGATATTCTCTTTATTGTTACACCACTTCTCCAACTCTTCTACTCTTTCTCTAATGCTTTTGATGCCATCGAAGTCACACACATTTAGGTCTTTATGAAAGCGAGAGTTCTCTTCGAGAACTTTGAGTTTTTCAATGATAGCGCCCTTAACTCTCTTCGCACTCATTAGATTGAGGTTAAGATTAACGCATTTTAATTGTTCGATAGATTTATAAATACTGTGTTTGTTATCGATGTTTAGGCCCGAGATTGAGCTCAAATGATTGTCGCCGTTGTGGTCAATACTGTCCTCATTGTCGTCCATATACTGCTCGATAGCATTGGTCGACAGGTCTGAGTCGTGATCCATGTGTTCGCTATAAAAACCTGATTCGCCGAACATTTCTTCGGCCAAAACCGATTCAATCGCTTCGAACGTTCGCTCATAAAAGCTGTCGAGAGATGAGTCACTCGTATCGGACGGCGAGTCGTCATTCAAAGCGTTGCTATTGTCGTTGGAATCGGTTTTGTCGTTGTTTTCACTCGAAAGCGATATATTCGACGCCTCCGACAATAGACTGTCGTGTCTTTTAACAGAGTTGTGCTTTTGAAGACCACACCTATGTTTGGACACAACTCCATAACAGTCGTCATCATTATATGCGGCCATTCGTGCGGCGGCGGCCGAATTGGTTGTGGGCACAGATATACGTGCGAACACAGGACTAGGAATTTCTGACAACACTTTACTCGCAGTCATTTCGGTTTCAATCTTTGAAGAGTTTTTCAGTTTATTCTTAATTATATTAGAATAGGCTTTACATAAGGTTTGCACAAATCTATAAGTAATTAGTTTTGGGTTCATTTCATACTTTGAGGACTCGTTCCCTCCAGTACTTCCCCTACTGTTGGACCTGTTTTGAGGAGCCGGTGATTCACATCTCTCACCGCTTTCACCAGAAATGACTGAAGAGTTGTCGCCGCAGTTTTGGTCAGCACTGGTAGGCGAGCGGCGAAGGGATACGAATTTAGAGCTAACATTATATATCATTGATTTGATATATTTAGAAGCGCTGTGTTTGTAGATCTTGTGCTCCGGATGGAGGACCGGGTGATCGGACACGTTCTCCAAACTAGTTGACGGCGAAGTGTCCGCACATTTAAGAATGTCGTCCCGACTGGAACTGGCTTTCAAGCACTGCTTGTGGCCATCGATGTCGATATATGTCTCAATACCTGATTCGATGAACTCTCCATTCAATCGTTGATCGGCTGCTATAGTGAAAGGTCTTTCATCGCCATGTGCTCCATGTCTTGACCTATTAGTGGGTGTTGTTTGACAATTGTCTTCATTTGTTGCACCGAATGAAGTCTCGAAACTGCGGGGAAGTGAACCCCCCTTTTTGCAGTGGGCGGCGAAGTGATGCTCCTGTCTCTTGAGCCAAATGGCCGGCGCTGTCGGACTCATTTCATCTAAACTACTACTGTTGGGCAGTTGTGAAGACGACGACGAATTCGATAGATTCAAAGTGTTGGGTCTCTGGAGAAGGCGTTTGTTGGGCGAAGTGGGAGTGGGCGGTAAGTCAGGTGTCAATGAATGGCGCAGTGACAGTGTGTGTTGTAGTATAGCCTTAGTTCGAGTCATACCCGTAAATGATTGGACGCGACGTACAATAGGACTGGAAAGGCCTGAGACGTGGTTTGTGTAACTGAACAGAGCATTCACTGGCAAAACAACATATTTAGAGTCCTCTGACTGAGAGGATGAGGCCATAGACAACTCACTTGACCCCGAAGATAGTGGAGTACTTGTCCTATTGTATAGAGTGCTCGAACTATTGGACATTTGATAATTGTTTGACTTGTCTTCACTCAAATCCATTGCATTATTATTGGATGCGATATAAAAAGTCACATATTCTGAGTTCGCATCGTTAGGCAAAGCACTCAACTCCTGGCGCCCTATTCTCAGTGTACGCGGAGGTGGTCTCAGCTCTAATATGTTAAGTATATTATTATTTGATAAATCAATTTGATTTAGCGAATCATTGGGTGCTTTCTCTTCCGTCATAGTGAGCGCTGAGCCCTCAGTTCGGTCGACAGGTTTTGGCTTATTTAGAGGTGTAGTTCCAGTGCATGTCATCTCATTAGTAGCACTACTTCCCAGCTTTTCTGCTGAGCCATCGCTTTGAGAAGCACTGATATCCATGAGTCCAAGACTGGCACGTCTTTCGCTTTGGTCGTCGTTCTTGCGATCGGTATCAGTGCGAGCGCTCTCGTCATGACTAGAACTCCTGGACCGACGCCACCCGTTATTGGTGTCCATGTAATGCATTTTTTTCAATGACTTTCTTAATTTGAATCCTTTGCTTAAGTTTTGATTAACAATTGATTCCGATTTCCGTCTGTTTTCCTGTTTCCTTCTCTCCAAATATTCGGGTGCACTCAGTGTTCGTTTGCTATTGTTGTGAGCTTTGTCTGCGTCTGCACTCACTGTTTGTCCCAATTGCATGACTATCTGTTTGGCATGAGATGGTATCACAACGTTGTAGTTCTCCAGAATCACTCTC
This sequence comes from Liacarus xylariae, assembly GCA_034693365.1. Taxonomy (NCBI): domain Eukaryota; kingdom Metazoa; phylum Arthropoda; class Arachnida; order Sarcoptiformes; family Liacaridae; genus Liacarus; species Liacarus xylariae. The sequence goes on along the minus strand of JAQFXN010000744.1, from coordinate 8,379 downwards.
TTCAACAATAGACACCATTCCCTCTTCTGTTCCAAATTGCGCGCCTGAAAAGTGTACTGCGCTCGGGGCTGATCGAAGGGAATGGCGTGAAAGCAAAGTGGTTCGCCCTGAATGCTCTCTATTAACATCAGGTTTGAGCACTAAATACAACAAAATTGTAATAATATATTCGTTAACAACAGTCATATCAAACAAAGTCAAATAATTATAATCACTATTTGCAGTTAAAGGTTAGTTTCTATCAGAGATGCGGACAGGGGGGGGGGGGGTTATCAGCAATAGCTCGCAAAGTCGCTATTTCTAAAGAGGCACATAAAAATATTAAAACTATATTTTCTAAGTAATTTTGAACCCCTTTCCTACTCAAATCTGAAAAATTGTCCGAAAATAAAAGGGTCCATTTCTGACTATTGAAGCAAAATTACATATTTTCTACTTGTCGAGTTTTTTTGTTGTAATTGAATTGTTCCTGTTTGGCACAATTATGAAAAGAAGTGGCTCATTTATTGAATGCTTCTCGGAAATAATAATTTTGTAGACATTTTCAATTATTTACTCAGGTATTCAAGGATACAGCAAAACAATAATTGTTTCACGTGAGATAAAACACAAAATCTACTTGTTCACTTCTAAACATTCTCCTAAACCATAATATTTCTTAAAAACTAAAATGTTTTTTTTCCTTTTATGGATTAGCATTAGTCCTTAAGCTATTGCAGGAACAAATTGCTTTATTGATATTAAGGTAAATTTTATTATAATTTTGATTATAATTAGAGAAAATAGAATTTTTGAGCTTAACTCAAGTATTAAACTCAATGGTTGTATTGGATCTAAAGTGTCGATAAACTATCAGTAAAAGCTATGTTTTGGTTTAAAAATTCTTTAAAATTTGTGTAAAAATTGTAATTATGTATACAAAACTAATAATAAGTTTTAAAATTTTATCCCAAAAGCTATTCAAATAAATATTTAGAAACAGTTTTTAGGAAAAGCCTTTTGCCATAAATTTAATTCTAAACACATATAAAACATATTTTATATATTCATTTAATTATTATAAAAGAATGGCATTAAATGAACAAAAAATAGGATAAAATAATTTTATAAATAAATCGATTTTCATTTTATGAAAGTGTCAGATATTAAAAAGTTCCTAAATCAGGACAGGTATATTTTGCTGATATAAGCTCTAAAGTTAATGCAGTTTAGAAAACATTTTAAAAAATTGAATGTGTGCTCATCTCATCATCGATGAACTCAATTACAGACAATTAGGGCATAAAAAATCACAACAAATTAGTTATTAAATAATCAAATTTTTTCCAAATATTATTTTTTTAATAATAAAATTAGTTTTTACACATTAAGTGAGTGAGGAGTGTATCAAATATAAGCGAATGTCTGTCCAATACAATTACATATTAATATTGTATTTTAATTCAACTGAAATTTTTCATTGTTTGCAGACATTTGTTGTTTAGCTAATGATTGGCATTTATTTTTTTAATTGCGTGTAATTTATTAAAATAAGTGCTTTAATTGAACGAAAGCCAAATGAATTGAATTTAAAATTCATGTCTACTCTCTATAGAGTGAGTCAATACTAAACATAATGTCGACATTAAGTAAATAATAATTAATTTTCACAATAATTGTAGCGAAAAAGAAATAAAACAATAATATCGTAGAAGAGAATGAAAAAAGTTAATTAAAAAAATTGTTAAACTGTGTTATAAAAAATCCAAAGCCTGTCGAAGCAGTAAAACAAACCCCTTTAGGAATGTTAATGAATAGCATCGAAATTAATTTCATAGAAACTGAACTCAATTTTCTATAGAATTGGGAACACTTTTGGGAACACTTTTTTAACAAAATATTTGAGTCAATAAACAAATACGTGTTTTAGTTATTTTGATTAAATAGAGCTAAAAGAGTAAAAAGACATCATTAGAGAGCACTTACGAGAATATGAGTCTTAAAGCTGAGAGAGGAGTCGTCTTTCTTTTTGGTTATTAACAACATTTTGTCGAAAAGGAACAAATGTCTAAAGCCTTTAGCGCCGAACATACGGAATGAGCCCTCGCATTGAAGGTCGCCATAAGTTGTCAGGTCCTGACCCTAATTGTTGCACATTAGGAAACAGTTATTATAAAACAAATATTACAACAAAATTAGATTCATTTCTTGGAATGGATTGTATGTTAAGAAATGAATAAAACAATTGAATGTTTGTGGGAATGAATGGCTCAATGACTTACTTCCCAATTGTAAAGCAAACTCTGGATCTCTTGAACTCTGACCGCGTGTTCGTGTTTTCTCTTCATATCGTTTATATGAATGGCAATGTTGGTCATCACCGATAGGGCGTTCTTGACGTCCACATAATTGTTGGTCTCTTTGTCGGTGTATTTAACGATATTCTAATTATTTAATCAAAATTTAAAATAAAAACAAAAATTAAAGCAAAAAAAAGTTGAATTCGAGCGAGAAATGAGCGGAAAGTCGGTCATTGGCTTACCTGCAAAAGTAGATGATATTTCAATATTCTCTGAACGGGCTTTAATAGGTATGATCCCAATGGAAGACTATGTTTCAACGAGAGCTGCCTTTCCTTAAATAATTCAGCCCTATCTGTGTTTCGCATCATTTCAGTTAATAAGGACACAGTTCTGTACGAAATAACAGTTCAATTATTTTCAAAATTCTATTTTTAATCGGTTAAGAGATTTAGATTAAAAGTAAAATAAAGAACAGATGATTACAAACCGGGGATAGTTTGTACAGTAATGGGTGTAAATGTCGAATCCGGAGCTGTTCTGTATAAAACATTTTGCTATTGAAACAGCGTTTAGACCACAATCTTCTAATTGACTAAAAAAATTCGAATTAAACAAATAAATGTCTTCTATATTACTGAAGAGATTCAGTATTTCCTCTTTATTTATCTTCGTTTCGTCGAATGTCTTCATGTGTTGCAAATATCCCTATAATATGGCATCAAATAAAAGTAATTCACTTTAATTCTATCCAATTATCGATAAATATTTTGAGTCTATTTTAAAATTCTTTAAATGAAAACAAACAAAATTGAGATTAATTTTTAGAAATATTAATAAAATAAATATCAATCACTTTTCACATAATTGTCAAAACGAATAATTATTTCTCATAATTGAAATCATAGAAAACATGTTGTGATTTATATCTTGTAATCAATAATTATTTATAAAAATACTTCAGAATAATAATGCGCTCAAAGTTATTATTTTCTAAATTAGAGTTTTCGAGTAAGAAATTACAGTTATTTCAAATTAGGCAGGTTTAATTTCCAGAATTCCCTGTTTTCATAGCTGAACTTTAATTTATCCTTTTCTCCAAACATTTAGATTCAGACAAATATTACTTAAGTTTTTCTGGTAATACAAATATATTGAACATAATTGAAAAACAGTTTAACAGAGAAAATATCCAGGGAATTGTCGAATATATTTGAGCAGGCAATATTTCATTCATTCATTCATTTTCGTTACCCCTTAGACCGAGAGAGAGATCCGGGATAAGGCCGTTAGGCTGAGACAAATAGCCGGTTGTTGGGCCCAACACGGAAGCCCCACAGCTCTTCCTGAATGCGAGTCAACTATTGGTCGGCACTTTCCGAGGCGGACTCAAGACTGTGAGTCCTCTAGTTTTCACAATCCTTTTGATCGCCTCTTATATAGAGGAACCACTACACCCGTCTGCCAATCACGTGGAGGAACCCGTTCGCCACACCTTCTGACAGACTCGCAGCAGCCACTGGGCGTCCTCTCCCATGGCATTCAACATTTCTGGTCTTATCTCAATACCTGCAGCCTTGCCTCATTTGGTCGCATCTATGACTTCCGGTGCAGTTATTTCCTGATTACCCGAAATTCAAATCCATATTCCTTGAGTCATCATGTCTTGAGTTCAAAAGATCTTCAAAATATTCTTTCCATTTATACTAAATTTCTTGTTCTTCGCTAAGAAGTCTACCATTTTTATCCATCACAGTTCCAATAGCAGAATTCTTAGAACTTCGCAATCTTCTCACTGTTTGCCAAAAATATCTCCTTTGCCGACCAATAGTTGGACGGCATCTCTCCTCCGAAGCAACTCCAGGCGCACCCTTTTCACTGCTTAGTGGCGGCCTTCCTGGTCTCAAATAAGTCTCCCCATTAGAATCGCTTTACGCTTACCAATAGCTTAAAAGAATTCTTTTTCTCTAACAATCTCTTGGATTATTTTCGTCCTCTATTGTTCCCCGGGCGCCGCTCCAATCGTTATTATGCCGCAGCTTTCCACAGCGGAGAACGTTATTCCAAACTTGAATAATTCTCACTCGGCCTCGGCATCTGCAAACTGTCGAAGCGCTTTTGAATATCGTTGGTGAACTTGACTCACGGATTGACGCTAGTTCTTCCCATTTGATCTTATGCAAAGCCGCACAGACATCCTCAGAGTCCCAACTACCAGATGGTGATCAGTTGACAGCTCGGCTCATCTCTTCACCCGGACATCCATCACTGTAGTTCTGAGCCCAGATGAGACAATAATGCAATCTATAATAGACCTCTGCATCATAGTATTCCTATACCCCGTATATCTATGAGCGTCTTTGTGTCTAAAATAGGTATCCATCACTGACAACCCATATGACTAACAGAAATGCAACAACAGATCTCCGTTTGCATTGAAAGACCTGTCGCCGTTCCTCCCAATCACACCCTTCCAAGTCTCAGCATCGGAACCAACGTGAGCATTTAAATCATCCATTAGGACATGATTCATAATTTGAAATTTGCTCCAAAGCTAGTTCCAGCTCATCAAGAAATGACACTCACTCCTTGAATTTGGTGCCCACAACTGCACCAAATTCAACACACTTGTCAAACTTGAGTTTCAAAATTCCGATTCTCATAACTAATGGAGTCCTCTCAACAAGCCGGGTTGATGTAAGTATCCCCACTCCCACCATTGCATGAGATGTGTGTCATTTAATGGAAAAACGCCTTCATTTCGTTGATCCGGGTGTGAAAATCAACTCAAAATATTATGTAAATAATCAGTGAAAGGCAACGATTTTTTTAACAAGACGTTACTTTTGAATGAGGAATGAAAAGAGCTAGTCTTGTAAACAATCGTCTGTTTTGCAGAAATAATTTCATCATATCTTATATTAAAAGCAAAAAATTTCTTTAAACTGTTTCTAATATTAAATGAACTATATGATGAAATTTTTCCATTCCATTCCCATTTCCAATAAGTTTACATCACTGTCTTGGTTTCTATAGAAATATATGTCATACGCAAATATAACTTATCCGGATAAGTTCGTTGCCTTTCGTTGATCTAAAGCATTTCATAAAAAAGCTTTCTATTTATTTGGAAAAAAATCGTCACCTATGTTAAGCTTCAGCACCAAAGTAGAATATGGATTTCTTCAATAAATTTTTACTAGAAATTGTACTTGTATAAATAGCTAATTTTAAGTACTGTTCCTATTAAAAAATTATAGAAGAAATCTATCTTATAAGTGTCCAGTCTACTTTGGTGCTGCAGTGCAACATATAATCGCCCTGATTTTGTTATCTGGTATTATTTTATGAGTCATTTTAATATAAAATTTTAAAAATTATTTAGTCATTCATTAGAATTAATCAAAAGCACAGTAATTTTCAACTGAATTAGTAAATGTTTAGAAATTCCTAATGCTCTAGCTGAAAATACCCGTATCATTAATAACAATCGCTTGTAAAAGAATTTGATTTAATCTATTTATTTTACAAATCTTTTCTTTATTTTTGGGAATCAAGAAATCTATTTCATTTAATAATAGTCTCCATTTGAAAGTTATTCCGTCAAAGATCTGAAATTTTTGTTATGATTTTTAGAGTCCAAATCATTTTTCATAACAATTTTCTTTTCTCAAAGTTTATATATTTGATGAAAGGCTTAAAAAAGAAAACAAATTATAGTTTAAATTTGAACCGAAAATTTTCTTTTGATTAATAGACTTTTACTTTTTTCGATTTAAGAATTTTAAAGAAAAAATAAAAAATCTCAACAAATTTATTTAATTATAGATAAGAGAATTTGTGACTTTTGCACTCTAAGCCAGGGGTAGGCAGGCTTGACCGTTCTGGGGTATAGGAAAGGATAAAATAGTAAAAATAGCAATTGTTGATAAAGAAAACATGACCTCAGGGTAAATCATAAACAAAGCCTTGGGTTAAAATATATTATATTAACTCAATTTTGATTCCTAAAAACCTGGTTTCTGAGTAAATGATTGAAAACCAGCATTTTCGAGAACACACAATCTCTAGGGTATTCTTTTGGTACAAGATGCATATGAAAGTTCTATTTTGAAAAATCCCGTCTACACCTCTGCCCGACCCCCACTCTAAACGGTTTGAGCGGTCATTTCGAGTCAAAACATTTTCTCATTTTTCATATATTTTTTCTCTTCTTCTGTAATAACATATTTAGAAATCACACAAAAATTACAAAACATTTATTATATCTAAGCATTGGTTAAAAAACGGGAAGTCTTTTTCAAACATTCATTTTTTTGGTCAAAAAAAAAATATTATTTTGCTTTCGAAGGAAATGACTTTTTTTTATTGAAAGTTTTAGTTAAAGACCGATAGAAAATGTTTTACCAATAATGATAGGCTATTGATGTTAAGTCATATAAAAATTAATTTTGTGTTCACAAAGAGAGAGAAAATATAGAGAGAAAAAATGTTAAGAATTTTTTCATATGAAAATATTTTTGATATAATAAATCAATTATTCCGTGCGATTTGATAAGAGAAAAAATAGATTAATGAACTGATTGTAAGTTAGCTTTTGTTTCAATAATAACTGCAATACAATGTGACTTATTTTAAACTATCAAATGTTGAAATCAAATTAAAATAAAATAATCTGTAATTAAGATTCAATGTTAGACCTATTCTATTGTTTAATCAAATGTAAGACAGAATTGTATTTCCAGTTAAAAGAATACAGTATTCACTATTCAGTGTTTTTTCTTATCTGAAAACAAGTTCACTTTCTTTTAGTATATCTAATGTTTTATAAGCACATGATTTATACGAAAGATCATAAGATTATATGGATTTTTAGATTTCTGGGCCAACAGTTATAAGTTATAGATCGTCGGCTCAAATGGGAATTGGGTTTGAATTTCAAATATTCTTAAATCAAGAATTGATTATTTGGATGATTTAGAAACTGAATAATTAGTTACTGAAAAGAAATAATAACCAAAATCTATTATATAATATTGTATTAACAGTTCTGATAACCAATAAAATTAGCACTTTTTTAGATACAGATTATCTGTTTTGGTATCGAATTCAGTATTAATTAAATCTTTTGCTTTTTTAGATTTGTTCCAATAGTAAGATTAAAATGATTTAAGAAAATCCGTAATATTAAACAAATTTTGTCTCGATTAAAATTTAGATTTCTTAAAGAACTCAATCAGAACTATTAATTCATTTATAACTCATCTAGTATCAAAAAACATGAACCGAAATGAATTTGAAAATACATTTATTAAATATAAATATTATTAATGGCTTCGATCCAAAAATATAGTGAATATCAGAACCTATAGATAAAGAATAACTTAACCAAAGATGAGTTCCTCAATGATCTTTAATGATATATTGTAATTCACTCGATTGCTATTAATATGAAATGAATATAAATTCTTTTCATAAGTTTTAATCACTTTGACTAAAATTATAAATTCTTAAGTTTCAAATTTGAATTAAACTTAAGGTTTTCTTAAAATATTAAATGATTAAATGAATAAAAAAAAATCCGAATCATTAAAAGTCATATGGATGAAGCTGTCAGTTAGTTTCGAGAAATCTCCAAATATTTAATTAAAAAATATAGTTATTCAGGAATTATTCAAAATTTGAGTTGACATAACAATTTTTTTGTAACGTAACCCATTTCTAAAATATTTCCACTAATATTTATAACAAGTATCTACTCATCTTATGTGAATCCTGTTATTATCATGCTGATTCTTCATTTAAAAATTGACTTTTTAATTTCTAATTTGTTATTTCAATATGTAAGCTAACAGTACTTAAATATTTTATTATTCTTTATATCAAATGAAGAATAGATTTAATTTGCATAATAATAAGTTTGGGTACATATAAGTAACAATTGAAATAACAGCTTAGAAATGAAAAAGTTAACTTTTAAATGTGTAGATTATAAACAAAAAGACATATAAGAAAAAGAAACTTTTCTTAAGTCTTATAAGATGACTACGTGTTGCAGTATAATAGTCACATACAGTTAAACATTGAGTCGATATTTTTG